>JAUJYP020001512.1:0-121048 GCA_030674075.2 Linum usitatissimum | reverse complement strand
TTGCATGTATAGTGATCACACGGGGTGCGAGCCGAACCAACCTCGACTCAAGACCTTTATTAAATCCAATAAAACAAGCATTAAAATCTAATCCGGAACTTTAAATAAATTGACCAATAATGATATTGGAATCGCTAATGAAAATAATACAAAATGATACGACTCCGAATTTGAAATATATCGATAATGGATATCATCTAATATCAAAACCCCGACCAACTCTCTCTCCACTCTCCGCTCCGGCACCCGTGGGTGAAATACATAGATGCAGAAGGGAAAAATGTCTTATGGGGTTAGCGATAAACACTGACGCTATCTAAACTCGTGTAGAATTGAGATTGTACCGAGAATTCAACATGGAAGTCTATCTAATCATGCATCTAGTGATGTCACCATATGGTCCGTATAGGATTCTACCTAGCATCAGCCATCCGTAAGCGTGTGGACAACCTCACCGTTTATAAGACCATGAAACCACCTTAAACGATTTGTATGAGAAGCATTTGTAGGCATACACTACACGTCCTACCAACTGAATAGCACTTGAGGATTGCGCAATCCGGGGTGGTCGACCAACACATAATCATCGCAAGTATTCTCAATCTACATATCCTATTGTAACATGGACGATGAATCACACGCCGCAGTTCAATGGCTAATAGCTTCTGCTTGAAATTTCATCACTTGCATGTATAGTGATCACTCGGTGTATGATCTGAGAGCCCTTGCTCCTATGACATCAACACATTTATATAGGAGATCACACACCACTATACTATGAAACCTCACCCTAGAGTCCCGGTCGAACCCCCGGTTCAACACAAAAGAGTCCACCTTAGGTGCGAGCCGAACCAACCTCGACTCAAGACCTTTATTAAATCTAATAAAACAAGCATTAAAATCTGAATTGAATACGTTAAAATAAATTGACCAATAATGATATTGGAATCGTTAATGAAAAAAATACAAAATATATACGACTCCGAATTTGAAATATATCGATAATGGATATCATCTAATATCAAAACCCTGACCAACTCTATCTCCACTCTCCGCTCCAATCACCCGTGGGTGAAATACATGGATGCGTATAAGGAAAAATGTCTTATGGGGGTTAGCGATAAACACCGATTGACATCTAAACTCTTGTAAAATTGAGATTGTACCAAGAATTCAACATGGAAGTCTAAATAATCACCACATCTAGGATGTCACCATATGGTCCGTATAGGATTCTACCCAGCATCACCATCAACTGTGAATCGTGTGAACAACCACACCGTTTATAAGAACATGAAACCACCTTAAACGATTTGTTTGAGAAGCATTTGTATGCATAAACCACACGTCCTACTGTAACTCAATAGGACTTCGAGGATTGCGTAAACTGGGTGGTCAACCAACACATAATCATCGCAAGTATTCTCAATCGGCATATCCTATTGTAACATGGACGATGAATCATACGCCACAGCTTCAATGGCTAATAGACTTTCGCTTGAAATTTATCACTTGGCATGAATAGTGACTGTGGTGTATGATTCAGAGGCTCTTTCTCCAATGACATCAACACATTTACATAGGAGATCACACACTACCGTACTATGAAACCTCACCGTGGGAGTCCCGGTCGAACCACCGGTTCAACACAAGAGTCCACCTTAGGGTGCGAGCTGAACCAACCTCGACACAAGACCTTAATAAATCCAATAAAACAAGCATTAAAATCTAACTCGGAATACTTTTTAAATAAATCGACCAATAATGATATTGGAATCGCTACCGAAAAGAATACAAACCATATACGACTCCGAATTTGTAATATATATCGATACTGGATATCATCTAATATCAAAATCCCCACCAACTCTCTCTCCACTCTCCGCTCCAACACCCGTGGGTGAAATACATAGATGCATACAAGGGAAAAAATGTCTTACGGGGTTAGCGATAAACACCCGATTGGCTATCTAACCCTCGTTAAAATTGAGATTGTACTAAGAATTCAACATGGAAGTCCAGCTAATCACTGCATCTAGTGATGCCACCATATGGTCCGTATAGGATTCTACCTAGCATCACCTAACCGAATCGTGTGGACAAACCTCACCGTTTATAAGACTACGAACCACCCTAAACGATTTTTTTCGAGAAGCACGCTGCATAAACTACACGTCCTACCAACCCGAATAGCACTTGAGGATTGCGCAATCCGGGGTGGTCGACTAACACATAATCATCGCAAGTATTCTCAATCGGCATATCCTATTGTAACATGAATGATGAATCACACGCCACAGTTCAATGGCTAATAGCTTCTACTTGAAATTTATCACTTGCATGTATAGTGATCACACGGTGTATGATCTGAGAGCCCTTGCTCCAATGACATCAACACATTTATATAGTAGATCACACACTACTGTACTATGAAACCTCACCCTAGAGTCCCGGTCGAACCACCGGTTCAACACAAGAGTCCACCTTAGGTGCCAGCCGAACCAACCTCGACTCAAGACCTTTAATAAATCCAATAAAACAAGCATTAAAATCCGAACCGAATTACTTTAAATAAATTGACCAATAATGATATTGGAATCGCTAATGAAAATGAATACAAAATAGATACAACTCCGAATTTGAAATATATCGATAATGGATATCATCTAATATCAAAACCCCGACCAACTCTCTCTCCACTCTCCGCTCCAAGCACCCGTGGGTGAAATACATAGATGCGTAAGGGAAAAAATGTCTTATGGGGTTAGCGATAAACACCGATTGGCTATCTAAACTCGTGTAGAATTGAGATTGTACCGAGAGTTCAACATGGAAGTCTATCTAATCACCGCATCTAGTGATGTCACCATATGGTCCGTATAGGATTCTACCTAGCATCGCCCATCCGTAACTGTGTGGACAACCTCACCGTTTATAAGACCATGAAACCACCGTAAACGATTTGTTTGAGAAGCATGTGTAGGCATAAACTACACGTCCTACCAGAACCTGAATTGCACTTGAGGATTGAGCAATCTGGGTGGTCGACTAACACATAATCATCGCAAGTATTCTCAATCGGCATATCCTATTGTAACATGGACGATGAATCACACGCCAGAGTTCAATGGCTAATAGCTTCTGCTTGAAATTTATCACTTGCATGTATAGTGATCACACGGTGTATGATCCGAGAGCCCTTGCTCCAATGACATCAACACATTTATATAAGAGATCACACACTACTGTACTATGAAACCTCACCCTAGGAGTCCTGGTCGAACCACTGGTTCAACACAAGAGTCCACCTTAGGGTGCGAGCTAAACCAACCTCGACTCAAGACCTTTAATAAATCCAATAAAATAAGCATTATAATCTGAACTGGAATACTTTAAATAAATTGACCAATAATGATATTGGAATCGCTAATGAAAATAATACAAAACAGATACAACTCCGAATTTGAAATACATCGATAATGGATATCATCTAATATCAAAACCCCGACCAACTCTCTCTCCACTCTCCGCTCCAAGCACCCGTGGGTGAAATACATAGATGCGAAGGGAAAAAAATGTCTTATGGGGTTAGCGATAAACACCGATTGGCTATCTAAACTCGTGAAATATTGAGATTGTACTAAGAATTCAACATGGAAGTCTATCTAATCACCGCATCTAGTGATGTCACCATATGGTCCGTATAGGATTCTACCTAGCATCACCATCCGTAACTCGTGTGGACAACCTCACCGTTTATAAGACCATGAAACCACCTTAAACGATTTGTATGAGAAGCATTTGTAGGCATACACTACACGTCCTACCGTAACCCGAATAGCACTTGAGGATTGCGCAATCCGGGGTGGTCGACCAACACACAATCATCGCAAGTATTCTCAATCGGCATATCCTATTGTAACATGGGCGATGAATCACACGCCACGCTTCAATGGCTAATAGCTTCTCGCTTGAAATTTATCACTTGTATGTATAGTGATCACACGGTGTATGATCTGAGAGCCCTTGCTCCAGTGAGATCAACACATTTATATAGTAGAACACACACTACTGTACAATGAAACCTCACCCTAGGAGTCCCGGTCGAACCACTGGTTCAACACAAGAGTCCACCTTAGGGTGCGAGCCGAACCAACCTCGACTCAAGACCTTTATTAAATCCAATAAAACAAGCATTAAAATCCGAACCGGAATACTTTAAATAAATTGACCAATAATGATATTGGAATCGTTAATGAAAATAATACAAAACATGTATACGACTCCGAATTTGAAATATATCGATAATGGATATCATCTAATATCAAAACCCCGACCAACTCTCTCTCCACTCTCCGCTCCAAGCACCCGTGGGTGAAATACATAGATGCGAAGGGAAAAAATGTCGTATGGGGTTAGCGATAAACACTGATTGGCTATCTAGACTCGTGAAATATTGAGATTGTACTGAGAGTTCAACATGGAAGTCTAGCTAATCACTGCATCTAGTGATGTCACCATATGGTCCGTATAGGATTCTACCTAGCATCAGCCATCCGTAACTGTGTGGACAACCTCACCGTTTATAAGACCATGAAACCACCATAAACGATTTGTTTGAGAAGCATGTGTAGGCATAAACTACACGTCCTACCAGAACCTGAATAGCACTTGAGGATTGCGCAATCTGGGTGGTCGACCAACACATAATCATCGCAAGTATTCTCAATTGGCATATCCTATTGTAACATGGACGATGAATCACACGCCACAGCTCAATGGCTAATAGCTTCTCGCTTGAAATTTATCACTTGCATGTATAGTGATCACACGGTGTATGATCTGAGAGCCCTTGCTCCAATGACATCAACACATTTATATAGTAGATCACACACTACTGTACTATGAAACCTCACCCTAGGAGTCCTGGTCGAACCACTGGTTCAACACAAGAGTCCACCTTAGGGTGCGAGCTGAACCAACCTCGACTCAAGACCTTTATTAAATCTAATAAAACAAGCCCTAAAATCTGAACTGGAATACTTTAAATAAATTGACCAATAATGATATTGGAATCGTTAATGAAAAGAATACAAAACAGATACGACTCCGAATTTGAAATATATCGATAATGGATATCATCTAATATCAAAACCCCGACCAACTCTCTCTCCACTCTCCGCTCCAGTACCCGTGGGTGAAATACATAGATGCAGAAGGGAAAAAATGTCTTATGGGGTTAGCGATAAACACCGATTGGCTATCTAAACTCGTGTAGAATTGAGATTGTACTGAGAGTTCAACATGGAAGTCTAGCTAATCACCGCATCTAGTGATGTCACCAAATGGTCCGTATAGGATTCTACCTAGCATCAAGGCATCCGTAACTGTGTGGACAACCTCACCGTTTATAAGACCATGAAACCACCGTAAACGATTTGTTTGAGAAGCATGTGTAGGCATACACTACACGTCCTACCAGAACCTGAATAGCACTTGAGGATTGCGCAATCTGGGGTGGTCGACCAACACACAATCATCGCAAGTATTCTCAATCGGCATATCCTATTGTAACATGGACGATGAATCACACGCCACAGCTCAATGGCTAATAGCTTCTGCTTGAAATTTATCACTTGCATGTATAGTGATCACACGGTGTATGATCCGAGAGCCCTTGCTCCAATGACATCAACACATTTATATAAGTAGATCACACACTACCGTACTATGAAACCTCACCCTAGGAGTCCCGGTCGAACCACCGGTTCAACACAAGAGTCCACCTTAGGGTGCGAGCTGAACCAACCTCGACTCAAGACCTTTATTAAATCTAATAAAACAAGCACTAAAATCTGAACTGGAATACTTTAAATAAATTGACCAATAATGATATTGGAATCGTTAATGAAAAGAATACAAAACAGATATGACTCCGAATTTGAAATATATCGATAATGGATATCATCTAATATCAAAACCCCGACCAACTCTCTCTCCACTCTCCGCTCCAAGCACTCGTGGGTGAAATACATAGATGCAGAAGGGAAAAAATGTCTTATGGGGTCAGCGATAAACACTGATTGGCTATCTAAACTCGTGTAGAATTGAGATTGTACTGAGAGTTCAACATGGAAGTCTAGCTAATCACTGCATCTAGTGATGTCACCAAATGGTCCGTATAGGATTCTACCTAGCATAAGCCATCCGTAACTGTGTGGACAACCTCACCGTTTATAAGACCATGAAACCACCGTAAACGATTTGTTTGAGAAGCATGTGTAGGCATAAACTACACGTCCTACCAGAACCTGAATTGCACTTGAGGATTGCGCAATCTGGGGTGGTCGACCAACACACAATCATCGCAAGTATTCTCAATCGGCATATCCTATTGTAACATGGGCGATGAATCACACGCCACGCTTCAATGGCTAATAGCTTCGCTTGAAATTTATCACTTGTATGTATAGTGATCACACGGTGTATGATCTGAGAGCCCTTGCTCCAATGAGATCAACACATTTATATAGTAGATCACACACTACTGTACTATGAAACCTCACCGTAGGAGTCCTGGTCGAACCACTGGTTCAACACAAGAGTCCACATTAGGGTGCGAGCTGAACCAACCTCGACTCAAGACCTTTAATAAATCCAATAAAATAAGCATTAAAATCTAAACTAGAATACTTTAAATAAATTGACCAATAATGATATTGGAATCGCTAATGAAAATAATACAAAACAGATACAACTCCGAATTTTAAATACATCGATAATGGATATCATCTAATATCAAAACCCCGACCAACTCTCTCTCCACTCTCCGCTCCAGTACCCGTGGGTGAAATACATAGATGCAGAAGGGAAAAAATGTCTTATGGGGTTAGCGATAAACAATGATTAGCTATCTAGACTCGTGAAATATTGAGATTGTATTGAGAATTCAACATGGAAGTCTATCTAATCACTGCATCTAGTGATGTCACCATCTGGTCCGTATAGGATTCTACCTAGCATCAGCTATCCGTAACTGTGTGGACAACCTCACCATTTATAAGACCATGAAACCACCTTAAACGATTTGTATGAGAAGCATTTGTAGGCATACACTACACGTCCTACCGTAACCCGAATAAAGCACTTCGAGGATTGCGCAATCTGGGGTGGTCGACCAACACACAATCATCGCAAGTATTCTCAATCGGAATATCCTATTGTAACATGGGCGATGAATCACACGCCACGCTTCAATGGCTAATAGCTTCTGCTTGAAATTTATCACTTGTATGTATAGTGATCACACGGTGTATGATCTGAGAGCCCTTGCTCCAATGAGATCAACACATTTATATAGTAGATCACACACTACTGTACTATGAAACCTCACCGTAGGAGTCCTGGTCGAACCACTGGTTCAACACAAGAGTCCACATTAGGGTGCGAGCTGAACCAACCTCGACTCAAGACCTTTAATAAATCCAATAAAATAAGCATTAAAATCTGAACTAGAATACTTTAAATAAATTGACCAATAATGATATTGGAATCGCTAATGAAAATAATACAAAACAGATACAACTCCGAATTTTAAATACATCGATAATGGATATCATCTAATATCAAAACCCCGACCAACTCTCTCTCCACTCTCCGCTCCAGTACCTGTGGGTGAAATACATAGATGCTCAAGGGAAAAAATGTCGTATGGGGTTAGCGATAAACACTGATTGGCTATCTAGACTCGTGAAATATTGAGATTGTACTGAGAGTTCAACATGGAAGTCTAGCTAATCACTGCATCTAGTGATGTCACCATATGGTCCGTATAGGATTCTACCTAGCATCGCCCATCCGTAACCGTGTGGACAACCTCACCGTTTATAAGACCATGAAACCACCATAAACGATTTGTTTGAGAAGCATGTGTAGGCATAAACTACACGTCCTACCAAAACCCGAATTGCACTTGAGGATTGCGCAATCCGGGTGGTCGACCAACACATAATCATCGCAAGTATTCTCAATCGGCATATCCTATTGTAACATGGACGATGAATCACACGCCACAGCTTCAATGGCTAATAGCTTCTCGCTTGAAATTTATCACTTGCATGTATAGTGATCACACGGTGTATGATCCGAGAGCCCTTGCTCCAATGACATCAACACATTTATATAGTAGATCACACACTACCGTACTATGAAACCTCACCCTAGGAGTCCCGGTCGAACCACCGGTTCAACACAAGAGTCCACCTTAGGGTGCGAGCCGAACCAACCTCGACTCAAGACCTTTATTAAATCTAATAAAACAAGCATTAAAATCCGAACTGGAATACTTTAAATAAATTGACCAATAATGATATTGGAATCGTTAATGAAAAGAATACAAAATAGTATACAACTCCGAATTTGAAATATATCGATAATGGATATCATCTAATATCAAAACCCCGACCAACTCTCTCTCCACTCTCCGCTCCAAGCACTCGTGGGTGAAATACATAGATGCATTAAGGGAAAAAATGTCTTATGGGGTTAGCGATAAACACTGATTGGCTATCTAAACTCGTGTAGAATTGAGATTGTACTGAGAGTTCAACATGGAAGTCTAGCTAATCACTGCATCTAGTGATGTCACCATATGGTCCGTATAGGATTCTACCTAGCATCAGCCATCCGTAACTGTGTGGACAACCTCACCGTTTATAAGACCATGAAACCACCGTAAACGATTTGTTTGAGAAGCATGTGTAGGCATAAACTACACGTCCTACCAAACCTCGAATTGCACTTGAGGATTGAGCAATCTGGGTGGTCGACTAACACATAATCATCGCAAGTATTCTCAATCGGCATATCCTATTGTAACATGGACGATGAATCACACGCCAGAGTTCAATGGCTAATAGCTTCTGCTTGAAATTTATCACTTGCATGTATAGTGATCACACGGTGTATGATCCGAGAGCCCTTGCTCCAATGAGATCAACACATTTATATAGTAGATCACACACTACCGTACTATGAAACCTCACCCTAGGAGTCCCGGTCGAACCACCGGTTCAACACAAGAGTCCACCTTAGGGTGCGAGCCGAACCAACCTCGACTCAAGACCTTTAATAAATCCAATAAAATAAGCATTAAAATCCGAACCGGAATACTTTAAATAAATTGACCAATAATGATATTGGAATCGCTAATGAAAATAATACAAAACATACAACTCCGAATTTGAAATACATCGATAATGGATATCATCTAATATCAAAACCCTGACCAACTCTCTCTCCACTCTCCGCTCCAAGCACCCGTGGGTGAAATACATAGATGCTTAAGGGAAAAAATGTCTTATGGGGTTAGCGATAAACACTGATTGGCTATCTAGACTCGTGAAATATTGAGATTGTACTAAGAATTCAACATGGAAGTCTATCTAATCACTGCATCTAGTGATGTCACCATATGGTCCGTATAGGATTCTACCTAGCATCAGCCATCCGTAACTGTGTGGACAACCTCACCGTTTATAAGACCATGAAACCACCTTAAACGATTTGTATGAGAAGCATTTGTAGGCATACACTACACGTCCTACCAGAACCTGAATAGCACTTGAGGATTGCGCAATCCGGGGTGGTCGACCAACACATAATCATCGCAAGTATTCTCAATCGGCATATCCTATTGTAACATGGACGATGAATCACACGCCACAGCTTCAATGGCTAATAGCTTCTCGCTTGAAATTTATCACTTGCATGTATAGTGATCACACGGTGTATGATCCGAGAGCCCTTGCTCCAATGAGATCAACACATTTATATAGTAGATCACACACTACCGTACTATGAAACCTCACCCTAGGAGTCCCGGTCGAACCACCGGTTCAACACAAGAGTCCACCTTAGGGTGCGAGCCGAACCAACCTCGACTCAAGACCTTTATTAAATCCAATAAAACAAGCATTAAAATCCGAACTGGAATACTTTAAATAAATTGACCAATAATGATATTGGAATCGTTAATGAAAAGAATACAAAACAGATACGACTCCGAATTTGAAATATATCGATAATGGATATCATCTAATATCAAAACCCCGACCAACTCTCTCTCCACTCTCCGCTCCAAGCATTCGTGGGTGAAATACATAGATGCAGAAGGAAAAAATGTCTTATGGGGTTAGCGATAAACACTGATTGGCTATCTAGACTCGTGAAAATTGAGATTGTACTGAGAGTTCAACATGGAAGTCTAGCTAATCACTGCATCTAGTGATGTCACCATATGGTCCGTATAGGATTCTACCTAGCATCAGCCATCCGTAACTGTGTGGACAACCTCACCGTTTATAAGACCATGAAACCACCTTAAACGATTTTTATGAGAAGCATGTGTAGGCATAAACTACACGTCCTACCGGTAACCCGAATAGCACTTGAGGATTGCGCAATCCGGGGTGGTCGACCAACACATAATCATCGCAAGTATTCTCAATCGGCATATCCTATTGTAACATGGACGATGAATCACACGCCACAGCTCAATGGCTAATAGCTTCTCGCTTGAAATTTATCACTTGCATGTATAGTGATCACACGGTGTATGATCCGAGAGCCCTTGCTCCAATGAGATCAACACATTTATATAGTAGATCACACACTACCGTACTATGAAACCTCACCCTAGAGTCCCGGTCGAACCACCGGTTCAACACAAGAGTCCACCTTAGGGTGCGAGCCGAACCAACCTCGACTCAAGACCTTTAATAAATCCAATAAAATAAGCATTAAAATCCGAACTAGAATACTTTAAATAAATTGACCAATAATGATATTGGAATCGCTAATGAAAATAATACAAAACATACAACTCCGAATTTTAAATACATCGATAATGGATATCATCTAATATCAAAACCCCGACCAACTCTCTCTCCACTCTCCGCTCCAGTACCCGTGGGTGAAATACATAGATGCAGAAGGGAAAAAATGTCTTATGGGGTTAGCGATAAACACTGATTGGCTATCTAAACTCGTGAAATATTGAGATTGTACTGAGAATTCAACATGGAAGTCTATCTAATCACCGCATCTAGTGATGTCACCATATGGTCCGTATAGGATTCTACCTAGCATCGCCTATCCGTAATCGTGTGGACAACCTCACCATTTATAAGACCATGAAACCACCTTAAACGATTTGTATGAGAAGCATTTGTAGGCATACACTACACGTCCTACCAGAACCTGAATAACACTTGAGGATTGCGCAATCTAGGGTGGTCGACCAACACACAATCATCGCAAGTATTCTCAATCGGCATATCCTATTGTAACATGGGCGATGAATCACACGCCACAGCTCAATGGCTAATAGCTTCTGCTTGAAATTTATCACTTGTATGTATAGTGATCACACGGTGTATGATCTGAGAGCCCTTGCTCCAATGAGATCAACACATTTATATAGTAGATCACACACTACTGTACTATGAAACCTCACCGTAGGAGTCCTGGTCGAACCACTGGTTCAACACAAGAGTCCACATTAGGGTGCGAGCTGAACCAACCTCGACTCAAGACCTTTAATAAATCCAATAAAATAAGCATTAAAATCTGAACTAGAATACTTTAAATAAATTGACCAATAATGATATTGGAATCGCTAATGAAAATAATACAAAATGATACAACTCCGCATTTTAAATACATCGATAATGGATATCATCTAATATCAAAACCCCGACCAACTCTCTCTCCACTCTCCGCTCCAAGCACTCCGTGGGTGAAATACATAGATGCAGAAGGGAAAAAATGTCTTATGGGGTTAGCGATAAACACTGATTGGCTATCTAAACTCGTGTAGAATTGAGATTGTACTGAGAGTTCAACATGGAAGTCTAGCTAATCACTGCATCTAGTGATGTCACCATATGGTCCGTATAGGATTCTACCTAGCATCAGCCATCCGTAACTGTGTGGACAACCTCACCGTTTATAAGACCATGAAACCACCGTAAACGATTTGTTTGAGAAGCATGTGTAGGCATAAACTACACGTCCTACCAGAACCTGAATTGCACTTGAGGATTGCGCAATCTAGGGTGGTCGACCAACACACAATCATCGCAAGTATTCTCAATCGGGATATCCTATTGTAACATGGGCGATGAATCACACGCCACAGTTCAATGGCTAATAGCTTCTGCTTGAAATTTATCACTTGTATGTATAGTGATCACACGGTGTATGATCTGAGAGCCCTTGCTCCAATGAGATCAACACATTTATATAGTAGATCACACACTACTGTACTATGAAACCTCACCGTAGGAGTCCTGGTCGAACCACTGGTTCAACACAAGAGTCCACATTAGGGTGCGAGCTGAACCAACCTCGACTCAAGACCTTTAATAAATCCAATAAAATAAGCATTAAAATCTGAACTAGAATACTTTAAATAAATTGACCAATAATGATATTGGAATCGCTAATGAAAATAATACAAAACAGATACAACTCCGAATTTTAAATACATCGATAATGGATATCATCTAATATCAAAACCCCGACCAACTCTCTCTCCACTCTCCGCTCCAGTACCTGTGGGTGAAATACATAGATGCTCAAGGGAAAAAATGTCGTATGGGGTTAGCGATAAACACTGATTGGCTATCTAGACTCGTGAAATATTGAGATTGTACTGAGAATTCAACATGGAAGTCTATCTAATCACTGCATCTAGTGATGTCACCATATGGTCCGTATAGGATTCTACCTAGCATCACCATCCGTAATCGTGTGGACAACCTCACCATTTATAAGACCATGAAACCACCTTAAACGATTTGTATGAGAAGCATTTGTAGGCATACACTACACGTCCTACCAGAACCTGAATAGCACTTGAGGATTGCGCAATCTGGGGTGGTCGACCAACACACAATCATCGCAAGTATTCTCAATCGGCATATCCTATTGTAATATGGGCGATGAATCACACGCCACAGTTCAATGGCTAATAGCTTCTGCTTGAAATTTATCACTTGTATGTATAGTGATCACACGGTGTATGATCTGAGAGCCCTTGCTCCAATGAGATCAACACATTTATATAGTAGATCACACACTACTGTACTATGAAACCTCACCGTAGGAGTCCTGGTCGAACCACTGGTTCAACACAAGAGTCCACATTAGGGTGCGAGCTGAACCAACCTCGACTCAAGACCTTTAATAAATCCAATAAAATAAGCATTATAATCTGAACTAGAATACTTTAAATAAATTGACCAATAATGATATTGGATTCGCTAATGAAAATAATACAAAATGAGATACAACTCCGAATTTTAAATACATCGATAATGGATATCATCTAATATCAAAACCCCGACCAACTCTCTCTCCACTCTCCGCTCCAAGCACCCGTGGGTGAAATACATAGATGCGTAAGGGAAAAAATGTCGTATGGGGTTAGCGATAAACACTGATTGGCTATCTAGACTCGTGAAATATTGAGATTGTACTGAGAATTCAACATGGAAGTCTATCTAATCACTGCATCTAGTGATGTCACCATATGGTCCGTATAGGATTCTACCTAGCATCGCCCATCCGTAATCGTGTGGACAACCTCACCGTTTATAAGACCATGAAACCACCTTAAACGATTTGTATGAGAAGCATTTGTAGGCATACACTACACGTCCTACCGTAACCCGAATAGCACTTGAGGATTGCGCAATCCGGGGTGGTCGACCAACACATAATCATCGCAAGTATTCTCAATCGGCATATCCTATTGTAACATGGGCGATGAATCACACGCCACAGTTCAATGGCTAATAGCTTCTGCTTGAAATTTATCACTTGTATGTATAGTGATCACACGGTGTATGATCTGAGAGCCCTTGCTCCAATGAGATCAACACATTTATATAGTAGATCACACACTACTGTACTATGAAACCTCACCGTAGAGTCCCGGTCGAACCACCGGTTCAACACAAGAGTCCACCTTAGGGTGCGAGCCGAACCAACCTCGACTCAAGACCTTTAATAAATCCAATAAAATAAGCATTAAAATCCGAACCAGAATACTTTAAATAAATTGACCAATAATGATATTGGAATCGCTAATGAAAATAATACAAAATAGATACGACTCCGAATTTGAAATATATCGATAATGGATATCATCTAATATCAAAACCCCGACCAACTCTCTCTCCACTCTCCGCTCCAGTACCCGTGGGTGAAATACATAGATGCAGAAGGGAAAAAATGTCTTATGGGGTTAGCGATAAACACCGATTGGCTATCTAAACTCGTGAAAATTGAGATTGTACCGAGAATTCAACATGGAAGTCTAGCTAATCACCGCATCTAGTGATGTCACCATATGGTCCGTATAGGATTCTACCTAGCATCACCCATCCGTAACCGTGTGGACAACCTCACCGTTTATAAGACCATGAAACCACCTTAAACGATTTGTATGAGAAGCATTTGTAGGCATACACTACACGTCCTACCAGAACCGG
Source organism: Linum usitatissimum (assembly GCA_030674075.2). NCBI lineage: Eukaryota > Viridiplantae > Streptophyta > Magnoliopsida > Malpighiales > Linaceae > Linum > Linum usitatissimum. Next base: position 106,490 of record JAUJYP020001512.1, on the reverse strand, counting down.
AATAGCACTTGAGGATTGCGCAATCCGGGGTGGTCGACCAACACATAATCAACGCAAGTATTCTCAATCGGCATTTTCTATTGTAACATGGACGATGAATCACACGCCACGTTCAATGGCTAATAGCTTCTCCTTGAAATTTATCACTTGCATGTATAGTGATCACACGGTGTATGATCCGAGAGCCCTTGCTCCAATGAGATCAACACATTTATATAGTAGATCACACACTACCGTACTATGAAACCTCACCCTAGGAGTCCCGGTCGAACCACCGGTTCAACACAAGAGTCCACCTTAGGGTGCGAGCCGAACCAACCTCGACTCAAGACCTTTATTAAATCCAATAAAATAAGCATTAAAATCCGAACTGGAATACTTTAAATAAATTGACCAATAATGATATTGGAATCGCTAATGAAAATAATACAAAATGTATACGACTCCGAATTTGAAATATATCGATAATGGATATCATCTAATATCAAAACCCCGACCAACTCTCTCTCCACTCTCCGCTCCAAGCACTCCGTGGGTGAAATACATAGATGCGTAAGGGAAAAAATGTCGTATGGGGTTATCGATAAACACTGATTGGCTATCTAGACTCGTGAAAATTGAGATTGTACTGAGAGTTCAACATGGAAGTCTAGCTAATCACTGCATCTAGTGATGTCACCATATGGTCCGTATAGGATTCTACCTAGCATCAACCATCCGTAACTGTGTGGACAACCTCACCGTTTATAAGACCATGAAACCTCCTTAAACAATTTTTATGAGAAGCATGTGTAGGCATAAACTACACGTCCTACCAGTAACCCGAATAGCACTTGAGGATTGCGCAATCCGGGGTGGTCGACTAACACATAATCATCGCAAGTATTCTCAATCGGCATATCCTATTGTAATATGGACGATGAATCACACGCCACAGTTCAATGGCTAATAGCTTCTCGCTTGAAATTTATCACTTGCATGTATAGTGATCACACGGTGTATGATCCGAGAGCCCTTGCTCCAATGACATCAACACATTTATATAGTAGATCACACACTACCGTACTATGAAACCTCACCCTAGGAGTCCCGGTCGAACCACCGGTTCAACACAAGAGTCCACCTTAGGGTGCGAGCCGAACCAACCTCGACTCAAGACCTTTATTAAATCTAATAAAACAAGCATTAAAATCCGAACCGGAATACTTTAAATAAATTGACCAATAATGATATTGGAATCGTTAATGAAAAGAATACAAAACAGATACGACTCCGAATTTGAAATATATCGATAATGGATATCATCTAATATCAAAACCCCGACCAACTCTCTCTCCACTCTCCGCTCCAAGCACTCCGTGGGTGAAATACATAGATGCGAAGGGAAAAAATGTCTTATGGGGTTAGCGATAAACACCGATTGGCTATCTAAACTCGTGAAAATTGAGATTGTACCGAGAGTTCAACATGGAAGTCTATCTAATCACCGCATCTAGTGATGTCACCATATGGTCCGTATAGGATTCTACCTAGCATCACCCATCCGTAATCGTGTGGACAACCTCACCGTTTATAAGACCATGAAACCACCGTAAACGATTTGTTTGAGAAGCATGTGTAGGCATAAACTACACGTCCTACTGTAACCCGAATTGCACTTGAGGATTGCGCAATCCGGGGTGGTCGACTAACACATAATCATCGCAAGTATTCTCAATCGGCATATCCTATTGTAACATGGACGATGAATCACACGCCACGTTCAATGGCTAATAGCTTCTCGCTTGAAATTTATCACTTGCATGTATAGTGATCACACGGTGTATGATCCGAGAGCCCTTGCTCCAATGAGATCAACACATTTATATAGTAGATCACACACTACCGTACTATGAAACCTCACCCTAGGAGTCCCGGTCGAACCACCGGTTCAACACAAGAGTCCACCTTAGGGTGCGAGCCGAACCAACCTCGACTCAAGACCTTTATTAAATCCAATAAAATAAGCATTAAAATCCGAACCGGAATACTTTAAATAAATTGACCAATAATGATATTGGAATCGTTAATGAAAAGAATACAAAACAGATACGACTCCGAATTTGAAATATATCGATAATGGATATCATCTAATATCAAAACCCCGACCAACTCTCTCTCCACTCTCCGCTCCAAGCACCGTGGGTGAAATACATAGATGCAGAAGGGAAAAAATGTCTTATGGGGTTAGCGATAAACACCGATTGGCTATCTAAACTCGTGTAGAATTGAGATTGTACCGAGAGTTCAACATGGAAGTCTATCTAATCACCGCATCTAGTGATGTCACCATATGGTCCGTATAGGATTCTACCTAGCATCGCCCATCCGTAACCGTGTGGACAACCTCACCGTTTATAAGACCATGAAACCACCGTAAACGATTTGTTTGAGAAGCATGTGTAGGCATAAACTACACGTCCTACCAGAACCTGAATTGCACTTGAGGATTGAGCAATCTGGGGTGGTCGACCAACACATAATCATCGCAAGTATTCTCAATCGGCATATCCTATTGTAACATGGACGATGAATCACACGCCAGAGTTCAATGGCTAATAGCTTCTGCTTGAAATTTATCACTTGCATGTATAGTGATCACACGGTGTATGATCCGAGAGCCCTTGCTCCAATGAGATCAACACATTTATATAGTAGATCACACACTACCGTACTATGAAACCTCACCCTAGGAGTCCCGGTCGAACCACCGGTTCAACACAAGAGTCCACCTTAGGGTGCGAGCCGAACCAACCTCGACTCAAGACCTTTATTAAATCCAATAAAATAAGCATTAAAATCTGAACCGGAATACTTTAAATAAATTGACCAATAATGATATTGGAATCGTTAATGAAAAGAATACAAAACAGATACGACTCCGAATTTGAAATATATCGATAATGGATATCATCTAATATCAAAACCCCGACCAACTCTCTCTCCACTCTCCGCTCCAAGCATTCCGTGGGTGAAATACATAGATGCGAAGGGAAAAAATGTCTTATGGGGTTAGCGATAAACACCGATTGGCTATCTAAACTCGTGTAGAATTGAGATTGTACCGAGAGTTCAACATGGAAGTCTATCTAATCACCGCATCTAGTGATGTCACCATATGGTCCGTATAGGATTCTACCTAGCATCGCCATCCGTAATCGTGTGGACAACCTCACCGTTTATAAGACCATGAAACCACCGTAAACGATTTGTTTGAGAAGCATGTGTAGGCATACACTACACGTCCTACCAGAACCCGAATAGCACTTGAGGATTGCGCAATCCGGGGTGGTCGACCAACACATAATCATCGCAAGTATTCTCAATCGGCATATCCTATTGTAACATGGACGATGAATCACACGCCACAGTTCAATGGCTAATAACTTCGCCTTGAAATTTATCACTTGCATGTATAGTGATCACACGGTGTATGATCTGAGAGCCCTTGCTCCAATGAGATCAACACATTTATATAGTAGATCACACACTACTGTACTATGAAACCTCACCGTAGGAGTCCTGGTCGAACCACTGGTTCAACACAAGAGTCCACCTTAGGGTGCGAGCCGAACCAACCTCGACTCAAGACCTTTATTAAATCTAATAAAATAAGCATTAAAATCTGAACCGGAATACTTTAAATAAATTGACCAATAATGATATTGGAATCGTTAATGAAAAGAATACAAAACGTATACGACTCCGAATTTGACATATATCGATAATGGATATCATCTAATATCAAAACCCCGACCAACTCTCTCTCCACTCTCCGCTCCAAGCACCCGTGGGTGAAATACATAGATGCGTAAGGGAAAAAAATGTCTTATGGGGTTAGCGATAAACACCGATTGGCTATCTAAACTCGTGTAGAATTGAGATTGTACCGAGAGTTCAACATGGAAGTCTAGCTAATCACCGCATCTAGTGATGTCACCATATGGTCCGTATAGGATTCTACCTAGCATCGGCCATCCGTAACCGTGTGGACAACCTCACCGTTTATAAGACCATGAAACCACCGTAAACGATTTGTTTGAGAAGCATGTGTAGGCATAAACTACACGTCCTACCGTAACCCGAATAGCACTTGAGGATTGCGCAATCCGGGTGGTCGACTAACACATAATCATCGCAAGTATTCTCAATCGGCATATCCTATTGTAACATGGACGATGAATCACACGCCACAGTTCAATGGCTAATAGCTTCTCGCTTGAAATTTATCACTTGCATGTATAGTGATCACACGGTGTATGATCCGAGAGCCCTTGCTCCAATGAGATCAACACATTTATATAGTAGATCACACACTACCGTACTATGAAACCTCACCCTAGAGTCCCGGTCGAACCACCGGTTCAACACAAGAGTCCACCTTAGGGTGCGAGCCGAACCAACCTCGACTCAAGACCTTTATTAAATCTAATAAAACAAGCATTAAAATCTGAATTGGAATACTTTAAATAAATTGACCAATAATGATATTGGAATCGTTAATGAAAAGAATACAAAACATATACGACTCCGAATTTGAAATATATCGATAATGGATATCATCTAATATCAAAACCCCGACCAACTCTCTCTCCACTCTCCGCTCCAGTACCCGTGGGTGAAATACATAGATGCAGAAGGGAAAAAATGTCTTATGGGGTTAGCGATAAACACTGATTGGCTATCTAAACTCGTGTAGAATTGAGATTGTACTGAGAGTTCAACATGGAAGTCTAGCTAATCACTGCATCTAGTGATGTCACCATATGGTCCGTATAGGATTCTACCTAGCATCACCCATCCGTAACCGTGTGGACAACCTCACCGTTTATAAGACCATGAAACCACCGTAAACGATTTGTTTGAGAAGCATGTGTAGGCATAAACTACACGTCCTACCGTAACCCGAATTGCACTTGAGGATTGCGCAATCCGGGGTGGTCGACCAACACATAATCATCGCAAGTATTCTCAATCGGCATATCCTATTGTAACATGGACGATGAATCACACGCCACAGTTCAATGGCTAATAGCTTCTCGCTTGAAATTTATCACTTGCATGTATAGTGATCACACGGTGTATGATCTGAGAGCCCTTGCTCCAATGAGATCAACACATTTATATAGTAGATCACACACTACTGTACTATGAAACCTCACCGTAGGAGTCCTGGTCGAACCACTGGTTCAACACAAGAGTCCACCTTAGGGTGCGAGCCGAACCAACCTCGACTCAAGACCTTTATTAAATCGAATAAAATAAGCATTAAAATCTGAACCGGAATACTTTAAATAAATTGACCAATAATGATATTGGAATCGTTAATGAAAAGAATACAAAACAGATACGACTCCGAATTTGACATATATCGATAATGGATATCATCTAATATCAAAACCCCGACCAACTCTCTGTCCACTCTCCGCTCCAGGCACTCCGTGGGTGAAATACATAGATGCGTAAGGGAAAAAATGTCTTATGGGGTTAGCGATAAACACTGATTGGCTATCTAAACTCTTGTAGAATTGAGATTGTACTGAGAGTTCAACATGGAAGTCTATCTAATCACTGCATCTAGTGATGTCACCATATGGTCCGTATAGGATTCTACCTAGCATCACCATCCGTAACCGTGTGGACAACCTCACCGTTTATAAGACCATGAAACCACCGTAAACGATTTGTTTGAGAAGCATGTGTAGGCATAAACTACACGTCCTACCGTAACCCGAATTGCACTTGAGGATTGCGCAATCCGGGGTGGTCGACTAACACATAATCATCGCAAGTATTCTCAATCGGCATATCCTATTGTAACATGGACGATGAATCACACGCCACAGTTCAATGGCTAATAGCTTCTGCTTGAAATTTATCACTTGCATGTATAGTGATCACACGGTGTATGATCTGAGAGCCCTTGCTCCAATGAGATCAACACATTTATATAGTAGATCACACACTACTGTACTATGAAACCTCACCGTAGGAGTCCTGGTCGAACCACTGGTTCAACACAAGAGTCCACCTTAGGGTGCGAGCCGAACCAACCTCGACTCAAGACCTTTATTAAATCGAATAAAAAAAGCATTAAAATCTGAACCGGAATACTTTAAATAAATTGACCAATAATGATATTGGAATCGTTAATGAAAAGAATACAAAACAGATACGACTCCGAATTTGAAATATATCGATAATGGATATCATCTAATATCAAAACCCCGACCAACTCTCTCTCCACTCTCCGCTCCAGTACCCGTGGGTGAAATACATAGATGCAGAAGGGAAAAAATGTCTTATGGGGTTAGCGATAAACACTGATTGGCTATCTAAACTCTTGTAGAATTGAGATTGTACTGAGAGTTCAACATGGAAGTCTATCTAATCACTGCATCTAGTGATGTCACCATATGGTCCGTATAGGATTCTACCTAGCATCAGCCATCCGTAACTGTGTGGACAACCTCACCGTTTATAAGACCATGAAACCACCGTAAACGATTTGTTTGAGAAGCATGTGTAGGCATAAACTACACGTCCTACCGTAACCCGAATTGCACTTGAGGATTGAGCAATCCGGGGTGGTCGACTAACACATAATCATCGCAAGTATTCTCAATCGGCATATCCTATTGTAACATGGACGATGAATCACACGCCACAGTTCAATGGCTAATAGCTTCTCGCTTGAAATTTATCACTTGCATGTATAGTGATCACACGGTGTATGATCCGAGAGCCCTTGCTCCAATGAGATCAACACATTTATATAGTAGATCACACACTACCGTACTATGAAACCTCACCCTAGAGTCCCGGTCGAACCACCGGTTCAACACAAGAGTCCACCTTAGGGTGCGAGCCGAACCAACCTCGACTCAAGACCTTTATTAAATCTAATAAAACAAGCATTAAAATCTGAACCGGAATACTTTAAATAAATTGACCAATAATGATATTGGAATCGTTAATGAAAAGAATACAAAACAACATACGACTCCGAATTTGAAATATATCGATAATGGATATCATCTAATATCAAAACCCCGACCAACTCTCTCTCCACTCTCCGCTCCAAGCACTCCGTGGGTGAAATACATAGATGCAGTAAGGGAAAAAAATGTCTTATGGGGTTAGCGATAAACACCGATTGGCTATCTAAACTCGTGTAGAATTGAGATTGTACCGAGAGTTCAACATGGAAGTCTATCTAATCACCGCATCTAGTGATGTCACCATATGGTCCGTATAGGATTCTACCTAGCATCACCATCCGTAACTCGTGTGGACAACCTCACCGTTTATAAGACCATGAAACCACCGTAAACGATTTGTTTGAGAAGCATGTGTAGGCATAAACTACACGTCCTACCGTAACCCGAATTGCAATTGAGGATTGAGCAATCTGGGTGGTCGACTAACACATAATCATCGCAAGTATTCTCAATCGGCATATCCTATTGTAACATGGACGATGAATCACACGCCAGAGTTCAATGGCTAATAGCTTCTGCTTGAAATTTATCACTTGCATGTATAGTGATCACACGGTGTATGATCCGAGAGCCCTTGCTCCAATGAGATCAACACATTTATATAGTAGATCACACACTACCGTACTATGAAACCTCACCGTAGGAGTCCTGGTCGAACCACTGGTTCAACACAAGAGTCCACCTTAGGGTGCAAGCTGAACCAACCTCGACTCAAGACCTTTATTAAATCTAATAAAAAAAGCATTAAAATCTGAACTGGAATACTTTAAATAAATTGACCAATAATGATATTGGAATCGTTAATGAAAAGAATACAAAACAGATACGACTCCGAATTTGAAATATATCGATAATGGATATCATCTAATATCAAAACCCCGACCAACTCTCTCTCCACTCTCCGCTCCAAGCACTCCGTGGGTGAAATACATAGATGCGTAAGGGAAAAAATGTCTTATGGGGTTAGCGATAAACACCGATTGGCTATCTAAACTCGTGTAGAATTGAGATTGTACCGAGAGTTCAACATGGAAGTCTAGCTAATCACCGCATCTAGTGATGTCACCATATGGTCCGTATAGGATTCTACCTAGCATCACCCATCCGTAACCGTGTGGACAACCTCACCGTTTATAAGACCATGAAACCACCGTAAACGATTTGTTTGAGAAGCATGTGTAGGCATAAACTACACGTCCTACCGTAACCCGAATTGCACTTGAGGATTGCGCAATCCGGGGTGGTCGACTAACACATAATCATCGCAAGTATTCTCAATCGGCATATCCTATTGTAACATGGACGATGAATCACACGCCACAGTTCAATGGCTAATAGCTTCTCGCTTGAAATTTATCACTTGCATGTATAGTGATCACACGGTGTATGATCCGAGAGCCCTTGCTCCAATGACATCAACACATTTATATAGTAGATCACACACTACCGTACTATGAAACCTCACCCTAGGAGTCCCGGTCGAACCACCGGTTCAACACAAGAGTCCACCTTAGGGTGCGAGCTGAACCAACCTCGACTCAAGACCTTTATTAAATCTAATAAAACAAGCATTAAAATCTGAACTGGAATACTTTAAATAAATTGACCAATAATGATATTGGAATCGTTAATGAAAAGAATACAAAACAGATACGACTCCGAATTTGAAATATATCGATAATGGATATCATCTAATATCAAAACCCCGACCAACTCTCTCTCCACTCTCCGCTCCAAGCATCCGTGGGTGAAATACATAGATGCAGAAGGGAAAAAATGTCTTATGGGGTTAGCGATAAACACCGATTGGCTATCTAAACTCGTGTAGAATTGAGATTGTACTGAGAGTTCAACATGGAAGTCTAGCTAATCACTGCATCTAGTGATGTCACCATATGGTCCGTATAGGATTCTACCTAGCATCGCCCATCCGTAACCGTGTGGACAACCTCACCGTTTATAAGACCATGAAACCACCGTAAACGATTTGTTTGAGAAGCATGTGTAGGCATAAACTACACGTCCTACCGTAACCCGAATTGCACTTGAGGATTGAGCAATCCGGGGTGGTCGACTAACACATAATCATCGCAAGTATTCTCAATCGGCATATCCTATTGTAACATGGACGATGAATCACACGCCACAGTTCAATGGCTAATAGCTTCTCGCTTGAAATTTATCACTTGCATGTATAGTGATCACACGGTGTATGATCCGAGAGCCCTTGCTCCAATGAGATCAACACATTTATATAGTAGATCACACACTACCGTACTATGAAACCTCACCCTAGGAGTCCCGGTCGAACCACCGGTTCAACACAAGAGTCCACCTTAGGGTGCGAGCCGAACCAACCTCGACTCAAGACCTTTATTAAATCGAATAAAACAAGCATTAAAATCCGAACCGGAATACTTTAAATAAATTGACCAATAATGATATTGGAATCGTTAATGAAAAGAATACAAAACAGATACGACTCCGAATTTGAAATATATCGATAATGGATATCATCTAATATCAAAACCCCGACCAACTCTCTCTCCACTCTCCGCTCCAAGACTCCGTGGGTGAAATACATAGATGCAGAAGGGAAAAAATGTCTTATGGGGTTAGCGATAAACACCGATTGGCTATCTAAACTCGTGTAGAATTGAGATTGTACTGAGAGTTCAACATGGAAGTCTAGCTAATCACTGCATCTAGTGATGTCACCATATGGTCCGTATAGGATTCTACCTAGCATCACCCATCCGTAACCGTGTGGACAACCTCACCGTTTATAAGACCATGAAACCACCGTAAACGATTTGTTTGAGAAGCATGTGTAGGCATAAACTACACGTCCTACCGTAACCCGAATTGCACTTGAGGATTGCGCAATCCGGGGTGGTCGACTAACACATAATCATCGCAAGTATTCTCAATCGGCATATCCTATTGTAACATGGACGATGAATCACACGCCACAGTTCAATGGCTAATAGCTTCTCGCTTGAAATTTATCACTTGCATGTATAGTGATCACACGGTGTATGATCCGAGAGCCCTTGCTCCAATGAGATCAACACATTTATATAGTAGATCACACACTACCGTACTATGAAACCTCACCCTAGGAGTCCCGGTCGAACCACCGGTTCAACACAAGAGTCCACCTTAGGGTGCGAGCCGAACCAACCTCGACTCAAGACCTTTATTAAATCTAATAAAACAAGCATTAAAATCCGAACCGGAATACTTTAAATAAATTGACCAATAATGATATTGGAATCGTTAATGAAAAGAATACAAAACAGATACGACTCCGAATTTGAAATATATCGATAATGGATATCATCTAATATCAAAACCCCGACCAACTCTCTCTCCACTCTCCGCTCCAAGCACCCGTGGGTGAAATACATAGATGCGAAGGGAAAAAATGTCTTATGGGGTTAGCGATAAACACCGATTGGCTATCTAAACTCGTGTAGAATTGAGATTGTACCGAGAGTTCAACATGGAAGTCTAGCTAATCACCGCATCTAGTGATGTCACCATATGGTCCGTATAGGATTCTACCTAGCATCACCCATCCGTAACCGTGTGGACAACCTCACCGTTTATAAGACCATGAAACCACCGTAAACGATTTGTTTGAGAAGCATGTGTAGGCATAAACTACACGTCCTACCAGAACCCGAATTGCACTTGAGGATTGCGCAATCCGGGGTGGTCGACTAACACATAATCATCGCAAGTATTCTCAATCGGCATATCCTATTGTAACATGGACGATGAATCACACGCCACAGTTCAATGGCTAATAGCTTCTGCTTGAAATTTATCACTTGCATGTATAGTGATCACACGGTGTATGATCTGAGAGCCCTTGCTCCAATGAGATCAACACATTTATATAGTAGATCACACACTACTGTACTATGAAACCTCACCCTAGGAGTCCTGGTCGAACCACTGGTTCAACACAAGAGTCCACCTTAGGGTGCGAGCCGAACCAACCTCGACTCAAGACCTTTATTAAATCCAATAAAATAAGCATTAAAATCCGAACCGGAATACTTTAAATAAATTGACCAATAATGATATTGGAATCGTTAATGAAAAGAATACAAAACAGATACACGACTCCGAATTTGAAATATATCGATAATGGATATCATCTAATATCAAAACCCCGACCAACTCTCTCTCCACTCTCCGCTCCAAGCACCCGTGGGTGAAATACATAGATGCGTAAGGGAAAAAATGTCTTATGGGGTTAGCGATAAACACCGATTGGCTATCTAAACTCGTGTAGAATTGAGATTGTACCGAGAGTTCAACATGGAAGTCTATCTAATCACCGCATCTAGTGATGTCACCATATGGTCCGTATAGGATTCTACCTAGCATCGCCCATCCGTAACCGTGTGGACAACCTCACCGTTTATAAGACCATGAAACCACCGTAAACGATTTGTTTGAGAAGCATGTGTAGGCATAAACTACACGTCCTACCGTAACCCGAATAGCACTTGAGGATTGCGCAATCCGGGGTGGTCGACCAACACATAATCATCGCAAGTATTCTCAATCGGCATATCCTATTGTAACATGGACGATGAATCACACGCCACAGTTCAATGGCTAATAGCTTCTCGCTTGAAATTTATCACTTGCATGTATAGTGATCACACGGTGTATGATCCGAGAGCCCTTGCTCCAATGAGATCAACACATTTATATAGTAGATCACACACTACCGTACTATGAAACCTCACCCTAGGAGTCCCGGTCGAACCACCGGTTCAACACAAGAGTCCACCTTAGGGTGCGAGCCGAACCAACCTCGACTCAAGACCTTTATTAAATCTAATAAAACAAGCATTAAAATCTGAACCGGAATACTTTAAATAAATTGACCAATAATGATATTGGAATCGTTAATGAAAAGAATACAAAACAGATACGACTCAGAATTTGAAATATATCGATAATGGATATCATCTAATATCAAAACCCCGACCAACTCTCTCTCCACTCTCCGCTCCAAGACTCCGTGGGTGAAATACATAGATGCAGAAGGGAAAAAATGTCTTATGGGGTTAGCGATAAACACTGATTGGCTATCTAAACTCGTGTAGAATTGAGATTGTACTGAGAGTTCAACATGGAAGTCTAGCTAATCACTGCATCTAGTGATGTCACCATATGGTCCGTATAGGATTCTACCTAGCATCACCCATCCGTAATCGTGTGGACAACCTCACCGTTTATAAGACCATGAAACCACCGTAAACGATTTGTTTGAGAAGCATGTGTAGGCATAAACTACACGTCCTACCGTAACCCGAATTGCACTTGAGGATTGCGCAATCCGGGGTGGTCGACTAACACATAATCATCGCAAGTATTCTCAATCGGCATATCCTATTGTAACATGGACGATGAATCACACGCCACAGCTTCAATGGCTAATAGCTTCTCTTGAAATTTATCACTTGCATGTATAGTGATCACACGGTGTATGATCCGAGAGCCCTTGCTCCAATGACATCAACACATTTATATAGTAGATCACACACTACCGTACTATGAAACCTCACCCTAGGAGTCCCGGTCGAACCACCGGTTCAACACAAGAGTCCACCTTAGGGTGCGAGCCGAACCAACCTCGACTCAAGACCTTTATTAAATCTAATAAAACAAGCATTAAAATCTGAACCGGAATACTTTAAATAAATTGACCAATAATGATATTGGAATCGTTAATGAAAAGAATACAAAACAACATACGACTCCGAATTTGAAATATATCGATAATGGATATCATCTAATATCAAAACCCCGACCAACTCTCTCTCCACTCTCCGCTCCAAGCACTTCGTGGGTGAAATACATAGATGCGTAAGGGAAAAAATGTCTTATGGGGTTAGCGATAAACACCGATTGGCTATCTAAACTCGTGTAGAATTGAGATTGTACCGAGAGTTCAACATGGAAGTCTAGCTAATCACCGCATCTAGTGATGTCACCATATGGTCCGTATAGGATTCTACCTAGCATCGCCATCCGTAATCGTGTGGACAACCTCACCGTTTATAAGACCATGAAACCACCGTAAACGATTTGTTTGAGAAGCATGTGTAGGCATAAACTACACGTCCTACCGTAACCCGAATTGCACTTGAGGATTGCGCAATCCGGGGTGGTCGACCAACACACAATCATCGCAAGTATTCTCAATCGGCATATCCTATTGTAACATGGACGATGAATCACACGCCACAGCTCAATGGCTAATAGCTTCTCGCTTGAAATTTATCACTTGCATGTATAGTGATCACACGGTGTATGATCCGAGAGCCCTTGCTCCAATGACATCAACACATTTATATAGTAGATCACACACTACCGTACTATGAAACCTCACCCTAGAGTCCCGGTCGAACCACCGGTTCAACACAAGAGTCCACCTTAGGGTGCGAGCCGAACCAACCTCGACTCAAGACCTTTATTAAATCTAATAAAACAAGCATTAAAATCTGAATTGGAATACTTTAAATAAATTGACCAATAATGATATTGGAATCGTTAATGAAAAGAATACAAAACATATACGACTCCGAATTTGAAATATATCGATAATGGATATCATCTAATATCAAAACCCCGACCAACTCTCTCTCCACTCTCCGCTCCAAGCACTCCGTGGGTGAAATACATAGATGCATAAGGGAAAAAATGTCTTATGGGGTTAGCGATAAACACTGATTGGCTATCTAAACTCGTGTAGAATTGAGATTGTACTGAGAGTTCAACATGGAAGTCTAGCTAATCACTGCATCTAGTGATGTCACCATATGGTCCGTATAGGATTCTACCTAGCATCAGCCATCCGTAACTGTGTGGACAACCTCACCGTTTATAAGACCATGAAACCACCGTAAACGATTTGTTTGAGAAGCATGTGTAGGCATAAACTACACGTCCTACCAGAACCTGAATAGCACTTGAGGATTGCGCAATCTGGGGTGGTCGACCAACACATAATCATCGCAAGTATTCTCAATCGGCATATCCTATTGTAACATGGACGATGAAGCACAGGCCACAGTTTAATGGCCAATAGCTTCTGCTTGAAATTTATCACTTGCATGTATAGTGATCACACGGTGTATGATCCGAGAGCCCTTGCTCCAATGAGATCAACACATTTATATAGTAGATCACACACTACTGTACTATGAAACCTCACCGTAGGAGTCCTGGTCGAACCACTGGTTCAACACAAGAGTCCACCTTAGGGTGCGAGCCGAACCAACCTCGACTCAAGACCTTTATTAAATCCAATAAAATAAGCATTAAAATCTGAACTGAATACTTTAAATAAATTGACCAATAATGATATTGGAATCGCTAATGAAAAGAATACAAAACGTATACGACTCCGAATTTGAAATATATCGATAATGGATATCATCTAATATCAAAACCCCGACCAACTCTCTCTCCACTCTCCGCTCCAAGCACTCCGTGGGTGAAATACATAGATGCATAAGGGAAAAAATGTCTTATGGGGTTAGCGATAAACACCGATTGGCTATCTAAACTCGTGAAATATTGAGATTGTACTGAGAGTTCAACATGGAAGTCTATCTAATCACCGCATCTAGTGATGTCACCATATGGTCCGTATAGGATTCTACCTAGCATCACCATCCGTAACCGTGTGGACAACCTCACCGTTTATAAGACCATGAAACCACCTTAAACGATTTGTTTGAGAAGCATTTGAAGGCATACACTACACGTCCTACCAGAACCTGAATAGCACTTGAGGATTGCGCAATCTGGGGTGGTCGACCAACACACAATCATCGCAAGTATTCTCAATCGGCATATCCTATTGTAACATGGACGATGAATCACACGCCACAGTTCAATGGCTAATAGCTTCTGCTTGAAATTTATCACTTGTATGTATAGTGATCACACGGTGTATGATCTGAGAGCCCTTGCTCCAATGAGATCAACACATTTATATAGTAGATCACACACTACTGTACTATGAAACCTCACCGTAGGAGTCCTGGTCGAACCACTGGTTCAACACAAGAGTCCACCTTAGGGTGCGAGCCGAACCAACCTCGACTCAAGACCTTTATTAAATCCAATAAAACAAGCATTAAAATCCGAACTGGAATACTTTAAATAAATTGACCAATAATGATATTGGAATCGCTAATGAAAATAATACAAAACAGATACGACTCCGAATTTGAAATATATCGATAATGGATATCATCTAATATCAAAACCCCGACCAACTCTCTCTCCACTCTCCGCTCCAGTACCCGTGGGTGAAATACATAGATGCGTAAGGGAAAAAAATGTCTTATGGGGTTAGCGATAAACACCGATTGGCTATCTAAACTCGTGAAAAATTGAGATTGTACCGAGAGTTCAACATGGAAGTCTAGCTAATCACCGCATCTAGTGATGTCACCATATGGTCCGTATAGGATTCTACCTAGCATCACCATCCGTAACTGTGTGGACAACCTCACCGTTTATAAGACCATGAAACCACCATAAACGATTTGTTTTAGAAGCATGTGTAGGCATAAACTACACGTCCTACCAAAACCCGAATTGCACTTGAGGATTGCGCAATCCGGGGTGGTCGACTAACACATAATCATCGCAAGTATTCTCAATTGGCATATCCTATTGTAACATGGACGATGAATCACACGCCACAGTTCAATGGCTAATAGCTTCTCGCTTGAAATTTATCACTTGCATGTATAGTGATCACACGGTGTATGATCCGAGAGCCCTTGCTCCAATGACATCAACACATTTATATAGTAGATCACACACTACCGTACTATGAAACCTCACCCTAGAGTCCCGGTCGAACCACCGGTTCAACACAAGAGTCCACCTTAGGGTGCGAGCCGAACCAACCTCGACTCAAGACCTTTATTAAATCTAATAAAACAAGCATTAAAATCCGAACCGGAATACTTTAAATAAATTGACCAATAATGATATTGGAATCGTTAATGAAAAGAATACAAAACATATACGACTCCGAATTTGAAATATATCGATAATGGATATCATCTAATATCAAAACCCCGACCAACTCTCTCTCCACTCTCCGCTCCAAGCACTCGTGGGTGAAATACATAGATGCATAAGGGAAAAAATGTCTTATGGGGTTAGCGATAAACACCGATTGGCTATCTAAACTCGTGTAGAATTGAGATTGTACCGAGAGTTCAACATGGAAGTCTAGCTAATCACCGCATCTAGTGATGTCACCATATGGTCCGTATAGGATTCTACCTAGCATCGCCCATCCGTAACCGTGTGGACAACCTCACCGTTTATAAGACCATGAAACCACCGTAAACGATTTGTTTGAGAAGCATGTGTAGGCATAAACTACACGTCCTACCGTAACCCGAATTGCACTTGAGGATTGCGCAATCCGGGTGGTCGACTAACACATAATCATCGCAAGTATTCTCAATTGGCATATCCTATTGTAACATGGACGATGAATCACACGCCATAGTTCAATGGCTAATAGCTTCTGCTTGAAATTTATCACTTGCATGTATAGTGATCACACGGTGTATGATCTGAGAGCCCTTGCTCCAATGACATCAACACATTTATATAGTAGATCACACACTACCGTACTATGAAACCTCACCCTAGGAGTCCCGGTCGAACCACCGGTTCAACACAAGAGTCCACCTTAGGGTGCGAGCCGAACCAACCTCGACTCAAGACCTTTATTAAATCTAATAAAACAAGCATTAAAATCCGAACTGGAATACTTTAAATAAATTGACCAATAATGATATTGGAATCGTTAATGAAAAGAATACAAAACAGATATGACTCCGAATTTGAAATATATCGATAATGGATATCATCTAATATCAAAACCCCGACCAACTCTCTCTCCACTCTCCGCTCCAAGACTCCGTGGGTGAAATACATAGATGCAGGAAGGGAAAAAATGTCTTATGGGGTTAGCGATAAACACTGATTGGCTATCTAAACTCGTGTAGAATTGAGATTGTACTGAGAGTTCAACATGGAAGTCTAGCTAATCACTGCATCTAGTGATGTCACCATATGGTCCGTATAGGATTCTACCTAGCATCAGCCATCCGTAACTGTGTGGACAACCTCACCGTTTATAAGACCATGAAACCACCGTAAACGATTTGTTTGAGAAGCATGTGTAGGCATAAACTACACGTCCTACCAAAACCTGAATTGCACTTGAGGATTGCGCAATCCGGGGTGGTCGACTAACACATAATCATCGCAAGTATTCTCAATCGGCATATCCTATTGTAACATGGACGATGAATCACACGCCACAGTTCAATGGCTAATAGCTTCTGCTTGAAATTTATCACTTGCATGTATAGTGATCACACGGTGTATGATCTGAGAGCCCTTGCTCCAATGACATCAACACATTTATATAGTAGATCACACACTACTGTACTATGAAACCTCACCCTAGGAGTCCCGGTCGAACCACCGGTTCAACACAAGAGTCCACCTTAGGGTGCGAGCCGAACCAACCTCGACTCAAGACCTTTATTAAATCTAATAAAACAAGCATTAAAATCTGAACTGGAATACTTTAAATAAATTGACCAATAATGATATTGGAATCGTTAATGAAAAGAATACAAAACAGCATACGACTCCGAATTTGAAATATATCGATAATGGATATCATCTAATATCAAAACCCCGACCAACTCTCTCTCCACTCTCCGCTCCAAGACCGTGGGTGAAATACATAGATGCGTAAGGGAAAAAATGTCTTATGGGGTTAGCGATAAACACTGATTGGCTATCTAAACTCGTGTAGAATTGAGATTGTACTGAGAGTTCAACATGGAAGTCTAGCTAATCACTGCATCTAGTGATGTCACCATATGGTCCGTATAGGATTCTACCTAGCATCAGCCATCCGTAACTGTGTGGACAACCTCACCGTTTATAAGACCATGAAACCACCGTAAACGATTTGTTTGAGAAGCATGTGTAGGCATAAACTACACGTCCTACTGTAACCCGAATTGCACTCGAGGATCGCGCAATCCGGGGTGGTCGACCAACACACAATCATCGCAAGTATTCTCAATCGGGATATCCTATTGTAACATGGGCGATGAATCACACGCCACAGTTCAATGGCTAATAGCTTCTGCTTGAAATTTATCACTTGCATGTATAGTGATCACACGGTGTATGATCTGAGAGCCCTTGCTCCAATGAGATCAACACATTTATATAGTAGATCACACACTACTGTACTATGAAACCTCACCCTAGTAGTCCTGGTCGAACCACTGGTTCTACACAAGAGTCCACCTTAGGTTGCAAGCTAAACCAACCTCGACTCAAGACCTTTAATAAATCCAATAAAACAAGCATTAAAATCTGAACTGGAATACTTTAAATAAATTGACCAGTAATGATATTGGAATCGATAATGCAAATAATTCAAAACAGATACAATTCCGAATTTGAAATATATCGATAATGGATATCAGATGATATCAAAACCCCGACCAACTCTCTCTCCACTCTCCGCTCCAAGACTCCGTGGGTGAAATACATAGATGCATAAGGGAAAAAAATGTCTTATGGGGTTAGCGATAAACACCGATTGGCTATCTAAACTCGTGTAGAATTGAGATTGTACCGAGAGTTCAACATGGAAGTCTATCTAATCACCGCATCTAGTGATGTCACCATATGGTCCGTATAGGATTCTACCTAGCATCACCATCCGTAATCGTGTGGACAACCTCACCGTTTATAAGACCATGAAACCACCGTAAACGATTTGTTTGAGAAGCATGTGTAGGCATACACTACACGTCCTACTGGTAACCCGAATAACACTTGAGGATTGCGCAATCTGGGGTGGTCGACCAACACATAATCATCGCAAGTATTCTCAATCGGCATATCCTATTGTAACATGGACGATGAATCACACGCCACACGCTTCAATGGCTAATAGCTTCTCGCTTGAAATTTATCACTTCGCATGTATAGTGATCACACCGTGTATGATCCGAGAGCCCTTGCTCCAATGAGATCAACACATTTATATAGTAGATCACACACTACCGTACTATGAAACCTCACCCTAGGAGTCCCGGTCGAACCACCGGTTCAACACAAGAGTCCACCTTAGGGTGCGAGCCGAACCAACCTCGACTCAAGACCTTTAATAAATCCAATAAAATAAGCATTAAAATCCGAACCGGAATACTTTAGAATAAATTGACCAATAATGATATTGGAATCGCTAATGAAAAGAATACAAAATAGATACAACTCCGCATTTGAAATATATCGATAATGGATATCATCTAATATCAAAACCCCGACCAACTCTCTCTCCACTCTCCGCTCCAAGCACTCGTGGGTGAAATACATGGATGCGAAGGGAAAAAATGTCTTATGGGGTTAGCGATAAACACACGATTGGCTATCTAAACTCGTGTAGAATTGAGATTGTACCGAGAGTTCAACATGGAAGTCTAGCTAATCACCGCATCTAGTGATGTCACCATATGGTCCGCATAGGATTCTACCTAGCACCAGCCATCCGTAACCGCGTGGACAACCTCACCGTTTATAAGACCATGAAACCACCGTAAACGATTTGTTTGAGAAGAGTGTAGGCATAAACTAGACGTCCTACCGTAACCCGAATACACTTGAGGATTGCGCAACTGGGTGGTCGACTAACACACAAATCGCAAGTATTCTCAATCGATACCTATCGGAACACGACGATAATCACACGCCAGTCAATGGCTAATAGCTTCTCGCTTGAATTTACACTTGTATGTATAGGTCCACGGTGTATATCAACCCTCTCCAATGAATCAACACATTTATATAGAATCACACACTACGTACTATGAAACCTACGTAGTCCGGCAACCACCGGTCACACAAGAGTCCACATTAGGGTGCGAGCCGAACCAACCTCGACTCAAGACCTTTAATAAATCCAATAAAAAGCATTAAATCTAACCGAAACTTAATAAACCAAAAATATTGGAATCGCTAATGAAAATAATACAAAAATATACACTCCGATTTGAATATACGATAATGGATATATCTAATATCAAAACCCCACCAACTCTCCTCCACTCCCCTCCCACTCGTGGGTGAATAATAGATGCGAGGGAAAAAATGTCGTAGGGGTAGCAAAACACCGATTGCTATCTAACTCGGAGAAATTGACAAATCGAATGAAGCACTAACACCGCATAGATTCACATAGGCGTATAGATTCTACCTAATCACCACCGTAACCGTGTGGCACCTCACCTTTATAAGACCATAAACCACCAACGATGTAAAAGATGTAGCAACACACACCCACAAACCCAAAGACTGGACTGGTCGCCAACACACAACATCCAAGTATCTCACGGATATCCTATTAACATGGACATAATCACACCCACGCTAATGGCTATAGCTTCCCTTGATTTATCACTTGTATTATAGTTCACACGGTGTAAATCCGACCTTGCTCCAAGAATCAACACATTATATAGAGATCACACACTACGACTATAAACCCACCTAAGTCGGTCGAACCACCGGTTCAACACAAGAGTCCACCTTAGGGTGCGAGCCGAACCAACCTCGACTCAAGACCTTTAATAAATCCAATAAAACAAGCATTAAAATCCGAACTCGAATACTTAAATAAATCGACCAAAATGATATTGGAATCGCTAATGAAAATAATACAAAACAAACAACTCCGAATTTGAAAACATCGATAATGGATATCATCTAATATCAAAACCCCGACCAACTCTCTCTCCACTCTCCGCTCCAGCATCCGTGGGTGAAATACATAGATCGACGGGAAAAATGTCTATGGGGTTAGCGATAAACACCGATTGGCTATCTAGACTCGTGAGAATTAGATTGTACCGAGAATTCAACATGGAAGTCTAGCTAGTCACTGCATCTAGTGATGTCACCATATGGTCCGTATAGGATTCTACCTAGCATCAGCCATCCGTAACTGTGTGGACAACCTCACCGTTTATAAGACCATGAAACCACCGTAAACGATTTGTATGAGAAGCATTGTAGGCATAACCACACGTCCTACTATAACCCGAATTGCACTTAGGATTCGCAATGGTGGTCGACCAACACATAACATCGCAAATATTCTCAATCGGCATATCCTATTGTAACATGACGATGAATCACACCCACCTCATGGCTAATATTTCTCGCTTGAAATTTATCACTTGCATGTATATGATCACACGGTGATGATCCGAGCCCTTGCTCCAATGAGATGAACACATTTATATAGTAGATCACACACTACCGTACTACGAAACCTCACCCTAGAGTCCCGGTCGAACCACCGGTTCAACACAAGAGTCCACCTTAGGTGCGAGCCGAACCAACCTCGACTCAAGACCTTTAATAAATCCAATTAAACAAGCATTAAAATCTGAACTGGAATACTTTAAATAAATTGAACAATAATGATATTGGAATCGCTAATGAAAATAATACAAAATAGATACGACTTCGAATTTGAAATATATCGATAATGGATATCATCTAATATCAAAACCCCGACCAACTCTCTCTCCACTCTCCGCTCCAGTACCCATGGGTGAAATACATGGATGCACAAGGGAAAAAATGTCTTATGGGGTTAGCGATAAACACCTATTGGCTATCTAACTCGTGAGAATTGAATTGTACCGAGATTCAACATGGAAGTCTACTAATCATCGCATCTAGATTCACCATATGGTCCGTATAGATTCTACCTAGCATCACCATCCGTAACTCGTGTGGACAACCTCACCGTTTATAAGACCATGAAACAACCGTAAACGATTTGTTTGAGAAGCATGTGTAGGCATAAACTACACGTCCTACAAGAACCCGAATGCACTGAGGATCGCGCAATCTGGGGTGGTCGACTAACACATAATCATCGCAAGTATTCTCAATCGGCATATCCTATTGCAACATGAATGATGAATCACACGCCACAGCTTCAATGGCTAATAGTTCTACTTTGAAATTTATCACTCGCATGTATAGTGATCACACCCGTGTATGATCGAGAGCCTTGCTCCAATGAGATCAACACATTTATATAGCAGATCACACACTACCGTACTACGAAACCTCACCCTAGGAGTCCCGGGTCGAACCACCGGTTCAACACAAGAGTCCACCTTAGGGTGCGAGCTGAACCAACCTCGACTCAAGACCTTTATTAAATCCAATTAAACAAGCATTAAAATCTGAACTGGAATACTTTAAATAAATTGAACAATAATGATATTGGAATCGCTAATGAAAATAATACAAAATAGATACGACTTCGAATTTGAAATATATCGATAATGGATATCATCTAATATCAAAACCCCGACCAACTCTCTCTCCACTCTCCGCTCCGCACCTGTGGGTGAAATACATAGATGCGTAAGGGAAAAAATGTCTTATGGGTTTAGCGATAAACACTGATTGGCTATCTAAACTCGTGTAGAATTCAGATTGTACTGAGAGTTCAACATGGAAGTCTAGCTAATCACTACATCTAGTGATGTCACCATATGGTCCGTATAGGATTCTACCTAGTATCAGCCATCCGTAACTGTGTGGACAACCTCACCGTTTATAAGACAATGAAACCTCCTTAAACTATTTTTTTGAGAAGCATGTGTAGGCATAAACTAGACGTCCTACCAGAACCTGAATAACACTTGAGGATTGCGCAATCCGGGTGGTCAACTAACACATAATCATCGCAAGTATTCTCAATCGGCATATCCTATTGTAACATGAATGATGAATCACACGCCACAGTTCAATGGCTAATAGCTTCTACTTGAAATTTATTACTTGTATGTATAGTGATCACACGGTGTATGATCTGAGAGCCCTTGCTCCAATGACATCAACACATTTATATAGTAGATCACACACTACTGTACTATGAAACCTCACCCTAGGTGTCCTGGTCGAACCATTGGTTCAACACAAGAGTCCACCTTAGGGTGCGAGCTGAACCAACCTCGACTCAAGACCTTTATTAAATCTAATAAAACAAGCATTAAAATCTGAACTGGAATACTTTAAATAAATTGACCAATAATGATATTGGAATCGCTAATGAAAATAATACAAAACAGATACATCTCCGAATTTGAAATATATCGATAATGGATATCATCTAATATCAAAACCTCACCAACTCTCTCTCCACTCTCCGCTCCAGTACCCGTGGGTGAAATACAAAGATGCAGAACGGAAAAAATGTCTTATGGGGTTAGCGATAAACACTGATTGGCTATCTAAACTTGTGTAGAATTGAGATTGTACTGAGAATTCAACATGGAAGTCTAGCTAATCACTGCATCTAGTGATGTCACCATATGGTCCGTATAGGATTCTACCTAGCATCAGCCATCCGTAATTGTGTGGACAACCTCACCGTTTATAAGACCATGAAACCACCTTAAACGATTTGTGTGAGAAGCATTTGTAGGCATACACTACACGTCCTACCAGAACCTGAATAGCACATGAGGATTGCGCAATCCGAGGTGGTCGACCAACACATAATCATCACAAGTATTCTCAATCGACATATCCTATTGTAACATGGACCATGAATCACACGCCACAGTTCAATGGCCAATAGCTTCTGCTTGAAATTTATCAGTTGCATGTATAGAGATCACATGGTGTACGATCTGAGAGCCCTTGCTCCAATGACATCAACACATTTATATAGTAGATCACACACTACTATACTATGAAACCTCACCCTAGGAGTCCTGGTCAAACCACTGGTTCAACACAAGTGTCCACCTTTGGGTGCGAGCTGAACCAACCTCGACACAAGACCTTTAATAAATACAATAAAACAAGAAATAAAATGTGAACTCGAATTCTTTAAATAAATTGACCAATAATGATATTGGAATCGCTAATGAAAATAAAACAAAACATATACAACTCCGTTTCTGAAATACATCGATAATGGATATCATCTGATATCAAAACCCCAACCAACTCTCTCTTCACTCTCCGCTCCAAGCACCGTGGGTGAAATACATAGATACAGACGGGAAAAAATGTCTTATGGGGTTAGCGATAAACTCTGATTGGCTATCTAGACTCGTGTAGAATTGAGATTGTACTGAGAATTCAACATGGAAGTCTAGCTAATCACTGCATCTAGTGATGTCACCATATGGTCCGTATAAGATTCTACCTAGCATCAGCCATCCGTAACTGTGTGGACAACCTCACCGTTTATAAGACCATGAAACCTCCTTAAACGATTTTTATGAGAAGCATGTGTAGGCATAAACTACACGTCCTACCAGAACCTGAATAGCACTTGAGGATTGCGCAATCCGGGGTGGTCGACTAACACATAATCATCGCAAGTATTCTCAATAGGCGTATCCTATTGTAACATGAATGATGAATCACACGCCACAGTTCAATGGCTAATAGCTTCCACTTGAAATTTAACACTTGCATGTATAGTGATCACACGGTGTATGATCTGAGAGCCCTTGCTCCAATGACATCAACACATTTATATAGTAGATCACACACTACTGTACTATGAAACCTCACACTAGGAGTCCTGGTCGAACCACTGCTTCAACACAAGAGTCCACCTTAGGGGCGAGCTGAACCAACCTCGACTCAAGACCTTTATTAAATCTAATAAAACAAGCATTAAAATCTTAACTGGAATACTTTAAATAAATTGACCAATAATGATATTGGAATCGTTAATGAAAAGAATACAAAACAGATACGACTCAGAATTTGAAATATATCGATAATGGATATCATCTAATATCAAAACTCCGACCAACTCTCTCTCCACTCTCCGCTCCAGTACCCGTGGGTTGAATACATAGATACAGACGGGAAAAAATGTCTTATGGGGTTAGCGATAAACTCTGATTGGCTATCTAGACTCGTGTAGAATTGAGATTGTACTGAGAATTCAACATGGAAGTCTAGCTAATCACTGCATCTAGTGATGTCACCATATGGTCCGTATAAGATTCTACCTAGCATCAGCCATCCGTAACTGTGTGGACAATGTCACCGTTTATAAGACCATGAAACCACCTTAAACGATTTGTATAAGAAGCATTTGTAGGCACACACTACACGTCCTACAAGAACCTGAATAGCACTTGAGGATTGCGCAATCCGGGGTGGTCGACCAACCCATAATCATCTCAAGTATTCTCAATCGGCATATCCTATTGTAACATGGACGATGAATCACACGCCACAGTTCAATGGCTAATAGCTTCTGCTTGAAATTTATCACTTGCATGTATAGTGATCACACGGTGTATGATCGGAGAGCCCTTTGCTCCAATGACATCAACACATTTATATAGTAGATCACACACTACCGTACTATGAAACCTAACCCTAGAGTCCCGGTCGAACCACCGGTTCAACACAAGAGTCCACCTTAGGGTGCGAGCTGAACCAACCTCGACTCAAGACCTTTATTAAATCCAATAACACAAGAATTAAAATCTGAACTGGAATACTTTAAATAAATTGACCAATAATGATATTGGAATCGCTAATGAAAATAATACAAAACAGATACAACTTTGAATTTGAAATATAACGATAATGGATATCATCTAATATCAAAACCCCGACAAACTCTCTCTCCACTCTCCGCTCCAGGATTCGTGGGTGAAATACATAGATACATACGGGAAAAAATGTCTTATGGGGTTAGTGATAAACTCGATTGGCTATCTAGACTCGTGTAGAATTGAGATTGTACTGAGAATTCAACATGGATGTCTAGCTAATCACCGCATCTAGTGATGTCACCATATGGTCCGTATAGGATTCTACCTAGCACCACCATCCGTAATCGTGTGGACAACCTCACCGTTTATAAGACTATGAAACCACCTTAAACGATTTGTATAAGAAGCATTTGTTGGCACACACTACACGTCCTACAAGAACCCGAATAGCACTTGAGGATTGCGCAATCCGGGTGGTCGACCAACCCATAATCATCTCACGTATTCTCAATCGGCATATCCTATTGTAACATGGATGATGAATCACACGCCACAGTTCAATGGATAATAGCTTCTGCTTGAAATTTATCACTTGCATGTATAGTGATCACACGGTGTATGATCGGAGATCCCTTGCTCCAATGACATCAACACATTTATATAGTAGATCACACACTACTGTACTATGAAACCTAACCCTAGGAGTCCTGGTCGAACCACTGGTTCAACACAAGAGTCCACCTTAGGGTGCGAGCTGAACCAACCTCGACTCAAGACCTTTATTAAATCCAATAACACAAGAATTAAAATCTGAACTGGAATACTTTAAATAAATTGACCAATAAAGATATTGGAATCGCTAATGAAAATAATACAAAACAGATACAACTTTGAATTTGAAATATATCGATAATGGATATCATCTAATATCAAAACCCCGACAAACTCTCTCTCCACTCTCCGCTCCAGTACCCGTGGGTGAAATACATAGATACAGACGGGAAAAAATGTCTTATGGGGTTAGTGATAAACTCTGATTGGCTATCTAGACTCGTGTAGAATTGAGATTGTACTGAGAATTCAACATGGAAGTCTAGCTAATCACTGCATCTAGTGATGTCACCATATGGTCCGTATAGGATTCTACCTAGCACCAGCCATCCGTAACTGTGTGGACAACCTCACCGTTTATAAGACCATGAAACCACCTTAAACGATTTGTATAAGAAGCATTTGTTGGCACACACTACACGTCCTACAAGAACCTGAATAGCACTTGAGGATTGCGCAATCCGGGGTGGTCGACCAACCCATAATCATCTCACGTATTCTCAATCGGCATATCCTATTGTAACATGGATGATGAATCACACGCCACGCTTCAATGGATAATAGCTTCTCGCTTGAAATTTATCACTTGCATGTATAGTGATCACACGGTGTATGATCGGAGAGCCATTGCTCCAATGACATCAACACATTTATATAGTAGATCACACACTACTGTACTATGAAACCTCACCCTAGGAGTCCTGGTCGAACCACTGGTTCAACACAAGAGTCCACCTTAGGGTGCGAGCCGAACCAACCTCGACTCAAGACCTTTATTAAATCCAATAACACAAGCATTAAAATCCGAACCGGAATACGTTAAATAAATTGACCAATAATGATATTGGAATCGCTAATGAAAATAATACAAAACAAATACAACTTTGAATTTGAAATATATCGATAATGGATATCATCTAATATCAAAACCCCGACAAACTCTCTCTCCACTCTCCGCTCCAGTACCCGTGGGTGAAATACATAGATACAGACGGGAAAAAATGTCTTATGGGGTTAGTGATAAACTCTGATTGGCTATCTAGACTCGTGTAGAATTGAGATTGTACTGAGAATTCAACATGGAAGTCTAGCTAATCACTGCATCTAGTGATGTCACCATATGGTCCGTATAGGATTCTACCTAGCACCAGCCATCCGTAACTGTGTGGACAACCTCACCGTTTATAAGACCATGAAACCACCTTAAACGATTTGTATAAGAAGCATTTGTTGGCACACACTACACGTCCTACAAGAACCCGAATAGCACTTGAGGATTGCGCAATCGGGGTGGTCGACCAACCCATAATCATCTCACGTATTCTCAATCGGCATATCCTATTGTAACATGGATGATGAATCACACGCCACAGTTCAATGGATAATAGCTTCTCGCTTGAAATTTATCACTTGCATGTATAGTGATCACACGGTGTATGATCGGAGAGCCATTGCTCCAATGACATCAACACATTTATATAGTAGATCACACACTACTGTACTATGAAACCTCACCCTAGGAGTCCTGGTCGAACCACTGGTTCAACACAAGAGTCCACCTTAGGGTGCGAGCTGAACCAACCTCGACTCAAGACCTTTATTAAATCCAATAACACAAGCATTAAAATCTGAACTGGAATACGTTAAATAAATTGACCAATAATGATATTGGAATCGCTAATGAAAATAATACAAAACAAATACAACTTTGAATTTGAAATATATCGATAATGGATATCATCTAATATCAAAACCCCGACAAACTCTCTCTCCACTCTCCGCTCCAGGACCGTGGGTGAAATACATAGATACAGACGGGAAAAAAAATGTCTTATGGGGTTAGTGATAAACTCTGATTGGCTATCTAGACTCGTGTAGAATTGAGATTGTACTGAGAATTCAACATGGAAGTCTAGCTAATCACTGCATCTAGTGATGTTACCATATGGTCCGTATTGGATTCTACATAGCACCAGCCATCTGTAACTGTGTGGACAACCTCACCGTTTATAAGACCATGAAACCACCATAAACGATTTGTTTTAGAAGCATGTGTAGGCATAAACTACACGTCCTACTAGAACCTCGAATTGCACTTGAGGATTGCGCAATCCGGGTGGTCGACTAACACATAATCATCGCAAATATTCTCAATTGGCATATCCTATTGTAACATGGACGATGAATCACACGCCACAGTTCAATGGCTAATTGCTTGTGCTTGAAATTTATCACTTGCATGTATAGTGATCACACGGTGTATGATCTGATGCCCTTGCTCCAATGACATCAACACATTTATATAGTAGATCACACACTACTGTACTATGAAACCTCACCCTAGGAGTCCTGGTCGAACCACTGGTTCAACACAAGAGTCCACCTTAGGGTGCGAGCTGAACCAACCTCGACTCAAGACCTTTATTAAATCCAATAACATAAGAATTAAAATCTGAACTGGAATACTTTAAATAAATTGACCAATAATGATATTGGAATCGCTAATGAAAATAATACAAAACAGATACAACTTTGAATTTGAAATATATCGATAATGGATATCATCTAATATCAAAACCCCGACAAACTCTCTCTCCACTCTCCGCTCCAGTACCCGTGGGTGAAATACATAGATACAGACGGGAAAAAATGTCTTATGGGGTTAGTGATAAACTCTGATTGGCTATCTAGACTCGTGTAGAATTGAGATTGTACCGAGAATTCAACATGGAAGTCTAGCTAATCACCGCATCTAGTGATGTCACCATATGGTCCGTATAGGATTCTACCTAGCACCGCCATCCGTAACTCGTGTGGACAACCTCACCGTTTATAAGACCATGAAACCACCTTAAACGATTTGTATAAGAAGCATTTGTTGGCACACACTACACGTCCTACAAGAACCTGAATAGCACTTGAGGATTGCGCAATCCGGGGTGGTCGACCAACCCATAATCATCTCACGTATTCTCAATCGGCATATCCTATTGTAACATGGATGATGAATCACACGCCACAGTTCAATGGATAATAGCTTCTGCTTGAAATTTATCACTTGCATGTATAGTGATCACACGGTGTATGATCGGAGAGCCATTGCTCCAATGACATCAACACATTTATATAGTAGATCACACACTACTGTACTATGAAACCTCACCCTAGGAGTCCTGGTCGAACCACTGGTTCAACACAAGAGTCCACCTTAGGGTGCGAGCCGAACCAACCTCGACTCAAGACCTTTATTAAATCCAATAACACAAGCATTAAAATCCGAACCGGAATACGTTAAATAAATTGACCAATAATGATATTGGAATCGCTAATGAAAATAATACAAAACAAATACAACTTTGAATTTGAAATATATCGATAATGGATATCATCTAATATCAAAACCCCGACAAACTCTCTCTCCACTCTCCGCTCCAAGCACCCGTGGGTGAAATACATAGATACGTACGGGAAAAAAATGTCTTATGGGGTTAGTGATAAACTCTGATGGGCTATCTAGACTCGCGTAGAATTGAGATTGTACTGAGAATTCAACATGGAAGTCTAGCTAATCACTGCATCTAGTGATGTTACCATATGGTCCGTATAGGATTCTACATAGCACCAGCCATCTGTAACTGTGTGGACAACCTCACCGTTTATAAGACCATGAAACCACCATAAACGATTTGTTTTAGAAGCATGTGTAGGCATAAACTACACGTCCTACAAGAACCTGAATAGCACTTGAGGATTGCGCAATCCGGGGTGGTCGACCAACCCATAATCATCTCACGTATTCTCAATCGGCATATCCTATTGTAACATGGATGATGAATCACACGCCACAGTTCAATGGATAATTGCTTGTGCTTGAAATTTATCACTTGCATGTATAGTGATCACACAGTGTATGATCTGACAGCCCTTGCTCCAATGACATCAACACATTTATATAGTAGATCACACACTACCGTACTATGAAACCTCACCCTAGGAGTCCCGGTCGAACCACCGGTTTAACACAAGAGTCCACCTCAGGTGCAAGTTGAACCAACCTCGACTCAAGACCTTTGATAAATCCAATAAACAAGCATTAAAATCCGAACTTGAATACTTTAAATAAATTGACCAATAATGATCTTGGAATCCCTAATGAAAATAAAACAAAAGCGCATACAACTCCCACTCCGAAATACATGGATAATGGATATCGTCCGATATCAAATCCCCGACCAACTTTCTCTCCACCCCCCGCTCCAGTATTCGTGACTTAAATACGTAGAAACACAAGGGAAAAAAATTTCTTAGGGGTTAGCGATAAACCGATTGGCTATCTAGACTCGTGTAGAATGAGATTGTACCGGGAATTCAACACGAAGACTATCTAATCACCGCATCTAGTGATGTACCCTATGGTCCGTATAGGAATATACCTAGATCACCACCCGCAACATATGACAACCTCACCATTGATAAGACCATGAAACCACCGAAAAAGATTCGTGTAGAAGCATTTGTAGGCACACTCTATATGTCCTACTGAATCCGAATATCACTTGAGGGATTGCGCAATCCGGGGTGGTCGACCAACACATAATCATCCTAAGTACTCTAAATTAGCATATACTCCTCTAACATGGACATAATCACACCCATAGTTTAACCCGACAATATATTTTGCTCGAAACTTATTAGTTGCATATACGTGATCACACGATGTATAATCCGAGAGCCCTTGCTCTAATGACATCAACACATTTATACAATAGATCACACACTACCGTATTATAAAACCTCACCTTAGAAATCCCGGTCAAACCACCGGTTTAACACAGAGTCCACCTCACGGTGCAAGTTGAACCAACCTCGACTCAAGACCTTTCATAAATCCAATAAACAAGCATTAAATTCTAACCGGAATACTTTAAATAAATTGACCAATAATGATGTTGGAATCCCTAATGAAAATAAAACAAAACAAATACAACTCGCCCTCGAAATACATCGATAATGGATATCGTCTAATATCAAAACCCCGACCAACTCTCTCCCACCTTCAATCCAGCACTCGTGACCGAAATACAGAGAAACACAAGGGAAAAAATGACTTATTGCGTTAGTGATAAACCGATTGGCTATCTAGACTCTGCAGAATTGAGATTATACCGAGAATTCAACACGGAAGACTATCTAATCACCGCATCTAGTGATGTGACCCTATGGTCCGTATAGGAAATACCTAGGATCACCACCCGCAATAGTGTGACAACCTCACCATTGATAAGACCATGAAACCACCGAAAAAGATTCGTGTGAGAGCATTTGTAGGCATAGTCTACATGTCCTACCAGAACTCGAATACACTGAGGATTTCGCAACCGAGGTGGTCGACCAACACATAATCATCGTAAGTACTCTAAATTAGCATATACCGTCCTAACATGGACGATGAATCTCACGCCATAGTTTAACGGACAATATTTTGCTCGAAACTTATTAGTGCATTATAGTAGATCACACGATGTATAATCCGAGAGCCCTCTGCTCCAATGACATCAACACATTTATACAATAGATCACACACTACCGTATTATAAAACCTCACCCTAGAAATCCCGGTCAAACCACCGGTTTAACACAAGAGTCCACCTCACCCTGCAAGTTGAACCAACCTCGACTCAAGACCTTTCATAAATCCAATAAA
The DNA here is from genome assembly GCA_030674075.2 of Linum usitatissimum. Lineage (NCBI taxonomy): Eukaryota > Viridiplantae > Streptophyta > Magnoliopsida > Malpighiales > Linaceae > Linum > Linum usitatissimum. Next base: position 74,235 of record JAUJYP020001512.1, on the reverse strand, counting down.
CAAGCATTAAATTCTAAACTTGAATACTTTAAATAAATTGACCAATAATGATGTTGGAATCCCTAATGAAAATAAAACAAAAGCAGATACAACTCATGTAATTTCAAATACATCGATAATGGATATCGTCTAATATCAAAACCCCGACCAACTCTCTCCACCTTCAGTTCCAAGACCCGTGACTCGAAATACAGAGAAACACAAGGGAAAAAATGACTTATCGCGTTAGCGATAAGCACCTCGATTGGCTATCTAGACTCGTGTAGAATTGAGATTATACCGGGAATTCAACACGGAAGACTATCTAATCACCGCATCTAGTGATGTGACCCTATGGTCCGTATAGGAATATACCTAGATCAGCCACCCGCAATAGTGTGACAACCTCACCATTGATAAGACCATGAAACCACCGAAAAGATTCGTGTGAGCGCATTTGTAGGCATACTCTACATGTCCTACTGGAATCCTGAATATCACTTGAGGGATTTCGCAATCCGAGGTGGTCGACCAACACATAATCATCGTAAGTACTCTAAATTAGCATATACCGTCCTAACATGGACGATGAATCACACGCCATAGTTTAACGGACAATAGATTTTGCTCGAAACTTATTAGTTGCATATACGAGATCACACGATGTATAATCCGAGAGCCCTTGCTCTAATGACATCAACACATTTATACAATAGATCACACACTACCGTATTATCAAACCTCACCCTAGGAATCCCGGTCAAACCACCGGTTTAACACAGAGTCCACCTCACTTGCAAGTTGAACCAACCTCGACTCAAGACCTTTGATAAATCCAATAAACAAGCATTAAAATTCTAAACCGGAATACTTTAAATAAATTGACCAATAATGATCTTGGAATCCCTAATGAAAATAAAACAAAAGTGATACAACTCCAGCTTCGAAATACATCGATAATGGATATCGTCTAATATCAAATCCCCGACCAACTCTCTCTCCACCCTCAATTCCAAGACTCGTGACTTAAATACGAGAAACACAAGGGAAAAAATTTCTTATGGGGTTAGCGATAAGCACCGATTGGCTATCTAGACTTGTGTAATTGAGATTGTACTGGAATTCAACACGGAAGACTATCTAATCACCGCATCTAGTGATGTGACCCTATGGTCCGTATAGGAATATACCTAGGATCAGCCACCCGCAACAGTGTGGACAACCTCACCATTGATAAGACCATGAAACCACCGAAAAAGATTCGTGTGAGCAGCATTTGTAGGCATACTCTACATGTCCTACTGTAATCCGAATATCACTTGAGGGATTGCGCAATCCGGGTGGTCGACCAACACATAATCATCGTAAGTACTCTAAATTAGCATATACCGTCCTAACATGGACGATGAATCACACGCCATAGTTTAACGGACAATAGCTTTTTGCTCGAAACTTATTAGTTGCATATACAGAGATCACACGATGTATAATCTGAGAGCCCTTGCTCTAATGACATCAACACATTTATACAATAGATCACACACTACTGTATTATAAAACCTCACCCTAGGAATCCTGGTCAAACCACTGGTTTAACACAGGAGTCCACCTCACGGTGCAAGTTGAACCAACCTCGACTCAAGACCTTTCATAAATCCAATAAACAAGCATTAAATTCTAAACTGTAATACTTTAAATAAATTGACCAATAATGATGTTGGAATCCCTAATGAAAATAAAACAAAAGCAGATACAACTCCAGTTCTGAAATACATCGATAATGGATATCGTCTAATATCAAAACCCCGACCAACTCTCTCTCCACCTTCAATTCCAGAGACCCGTGACTAAAATACAGAGAAACACAAGGGAAAAAATGACTTATTGCGTTAGTGATAAGCACTGATTGGCTATCTAGACTCGTGTAGAATTTAGATTGTACTGAGAATTAAACACGGAAGACTATCTAATCATTGCATCTAGTGATGTGACCCTATGGTCCGTATAGGCATATACCTAGCATCACCCACCCGCAATAAAGGTGGACAACCTCACCGTTGATAAGACCATGAAACCACCGAAAAAGATTCGTGTGAGCAAGCATTTGTAGGCATACTCTACATGTCCTACCGAATATGAATATCACTTGAGGGATTGCACAATCCGGGGGTGGTCGACCAACACATAATCATCGTAAGTACTCTAAATTAGCATATCCCGTCCTAACATGGACGATGAATCACACGCCATAGTTTAACGGACAATAGCTTTTGCTCGAAACTTATTAGTTGCATATACGTAGATCACACGATGTATAATCCGAGAGCCCTTGCTCTAATGACATCAACACATTTATACAATAGATCACACACTACCGTATTATCAAACCTCACCCTAGGAGTCTTGGTCAAACCACCGGTTTAACACAGAGTCCACCTCACGGTGCAAGTTGAACCAACCTCGACTCAAGACCTTTGATAAATCCAATAAACAAGCATTAAAATCCAACTGGAATACTTTAAATAAATTGACCAATAATGATCTTGGAATCCCTAATGAAAATAAAACAAAAGCAGATACAACTCCAGTTCTAAAATACATCGATAATGGATATCGTCTGATATCAAATCCCCGACCAACTCTCTCTCCACCCTCGACTCCAGTACCCGTGACTTAAATACAGAGAAACACAAGGGAAAAAATTTCTTATGGGGTTAGCGATAAGCACTGATTGGCTATCTAGACTCGTGTAGAATTGAGATTGTACTGGGAATTCAACACGGAAGACTATCTAATCACTGCATCTAGTGATGTGACCCTATGGTCCGTATAGGAATATACCTAGGATCACCCACCCGCAATAAGGTGGACAACCTCACCATTGATAAGACCATGAAACCACCGAAAAAGATTCGTGTGAGCAAGATTTGTAGGCATACTCTACATGTCCTACCGTAATCCGAATATCACTTGAGGGATTGCGCAATCCGGGGTGGTCGACCAACACATAATCATCGTAAGTACTCTAAATTAGCATATACTGTCCTAACATGGACGATGAATCACACGCCATAGTTTAACGGACAATAGCTTTTGCTCGACACTTATTAGTTGCATATACAGAGATCACACGATGTATAATCTGAGAGCCCTTGCTCTAATGACATCAACACATTTATACAATAGATCACACACTACTGTATTATAAAACCTCACCCTAGGAATCCTGGTCAAACCACTGGTTTAACACAGAGTCCACCTCACGGTGCAAGTTGAACCAACCTCGACTCAAGACCTTTGATAAATCCAATAAACAAGCATTAAAATTCTAACCGTAATACTTTAAATAAATTGACCAATAATGATGTTGGAATCCCTAATGAAAATAAAACAAAAGCAGATACAACTCCAGTTCTGAAATACATCGATAATGGATATCGTCTAATATCAAAACCCCGACCAACTCTCTCTCCACCTTCAATTCCAGTACCCGTAACTGAAATACCGAGAAACACAAGGGAAAAAATGACTTATTGTGTTAGTGATAAGCACTGATTGGCTATCTAGACTCGTGTAGAATTTAGATTGTACTGAGAATTAAACACGGAAGACTATCTAATCACTGCATCTAGTGATGTGACCCTATGGTCCGTATAGGAATATACCTAGGATCACCACCCGCAACAAATGTGGACAACCTCACCGTTGATAAGACCATGAAACCACCGAAAAAGATTCGTGTGAGCAGCATTTGTAGGCATACTCTACATGTCCTACCAGAATATGAATATCACTTGAGGGATTGCACAATCCGGGGGTGGTCGACCAACACATAATCATCGTAAGTACTCTAAATTAGCATATCCTGTCCTAACATGGACGATGAATCACACGCCATAGTTTAACGGACAATAGCTTTTGCTCGAAACTTATTAGTTGCATATACAGAGATCACACGATGTATAATCTGAGAGCCCTTGCTCTAATGACATCAACACATTTATACAATAGATCACACACTACTGTATTATCAAACCTCACCCTAGGAGTCTTGGTCAAACCACCGGTTTAACACAGAGTCCACCTCACGGTGCAAGTTGAACCAACCTCGACTCAAGACCTTTGATAAATCCAATAAACAAGCATTAAAATCTGAACCGGAATACTTTAAATAAATTGACCAATAATGATCTTGGAATCCCTAATGAAAATAAAACAAAAGTAGATACAACTCCAGCTTCGAAATACATCGATAATGGATATCGTCCGATATCAAATCCCCGACCAACTCTCTCTCCACCCTCGCTTCCCAAAGAGACCCGTGATCGAAATACAGAGAAACACAAGGGAAAAAATTTCTTATGGGGTTAGCGATAAGCACTGATTGGCTATCTAGACTCGTGTAGAATTGAGATTGTACTGGGAATTCAACACGGAAGACTATCTAATCACTGCATCTAGTGATGTGACCCTATGGTCCGTATAGGAATATACCTAGGATCACCACCCGCAACAAGGTGGACAACCTCACCATTGATAAGACCATGAAACCACCGAAAAAGATTCGTGTGAGCAGCATTTGTAGGCATACTCTACATGTCCTACCGAATCCGAATATCACTTGAGGGATTGCGCAATCCGGGGGTGGTCGACCAACACATAATCATCGTAAGTACTCTAAATTAGCATATCCCGTCCTAACATGGACGATGAATCACACGCCATAGTTTAACGGACAATAGCTTTTGCTCGAAACTTATTAGTTGCATATACGTAGATCACACGATGTATAATCTGAGAGCCCTTGCTCTAATGACATCAACACATTTATACAATAGATCACACACTACTGTATTATCAAACCTCACCCTAGGAGTCTTGGTCAAACCACTGGTTTAACACAGGAGTCCACCTCACGGTGCAAGTTGAACCAACCTCGACTCAAGACCTTTGATAAATCCAATAAACAAGCATTAAAATCTGAACTGGAATACTTTAAATAAATTGACCAATAATGATCTTGGAATCCCTAATGAAAATAAAACAAAAGCAGATACAACTCCAGTTCGAAATACATCGATAATGGATATCGTCTGATATCAAATCCCCGACCAACTCTCTCTCCACCCTCAGTTCCAGTACCCGTGACTGAAATACAGAGAAACACAAGGGAAAAAATTTCTTATGGGGTTAGCGATAAGCACTGATTGGCTATCTAGACTCGTGTAGAATTGAGATTGTACTGGGAATTCAACACGGAAGACTATCTAATCACTGCATCTAGTGATGTGACCCTATGGTCCGTATAGGAATATACCTAGGATCACCCACCCGCAACAAAGGTGGACAACCTCACCATTGATAAGACCATGAAACCACCGAAAAAGATTCGTGTGAGCAGCATTTGTAGGCATACTCTACATGTCCTACCGTAATCCGAATATCACTTGAGGGATTGCGCAATCCGGGGGTGGTCGACCAACACATAATCATCGTAAGTACTCTAAATTAGCATATCCTGTCCTAACATGGACGATGAATCACACGCCATAGTTTAACGGACAATAGCTTTTGCTCGAAACTTATTAGTTGCATATACAGAGATCACACGATGTATAATCTGAGAGCCCTTGCTCTAATGACATCAACACATTTATACAATAGATCACACACTACTGTATTATCAAACCTCACCCTAGGAGTCCTGGTCAAACCACCGGTTTAACACAGAGTCCACCTCACGGTGCAAGTTGAACCAACCTCGACTCAAGACCTTTGATAAATCCAATAAACAAGCATTAAAATCTGAACCGGAATACTTTAAATAAATTGACCAATAATGATCTTGGAATCCCTAATGAAAATAAAACAAAAGCAGATACAACTCCAGCTTCGAAATACATCGATAATGGATATCGTCCGATATCAAATCCCCGACCAACTCTCTCTCCACCCTCGCCCCAAGCACCCGTGATCGAAATACGTAGAAACACAAGGGAAAAAATTTCTTATGGGGTTAGCGATAAGCACTGATTGGCTATCTAGACTCGTGTAGAATTGAGATTGTACTGGGAATTCAACACGGAAGACTATCTAATCACTGCATCTAGTGATGTGACCCTATGGTCCGTATAGGAATATACCTAGCATCAGCCACCCGCAACAAAGGTGGACAACCTCACCGTTGATAAGACCATGAAACCACCGAAAAAGATTCGTGTGAGCAAGATTTGTAGGCATACTCTACATGTCCTACCATAATATGAATATCACTTGAGGGATTGCGCAATCCGGGGGTGGTCGACCAACACATAATCATCGTAAGTACTCTAAATTAGCTTATCCTGTCCTAACATGGACGATGAATCACACGCCATAGTTTAACGGACAATAGCTTTTGCTCGAAACTTATTAGTTGCATATACAGTAGATCACACGATGTATAATCCGAGAGCCCTTGCTCTAATGACATCAACACATTTATACAATAGATCACACACTACCGTATTATCAAACCTCACCCTAGGAGTCTTGGTCAAACCACCGGTTTAACACAAGAGTCCACCTCACGGTGCAAGTTGAACCAACCTCGACTCAAGACCTTTGATAAATCCAATAAACAAGCATTAAAATCTGAACTGGAATACTTTAAATAAATTGACCAATAATGATCTTGGAATCCCTAATGAAAATAAAACAAAAGCAGATACAACTCAGCTTCGAAATACATCGATAATGGATATCGTCCGATATCAAATCCCCGACCAACTCTCTCTCCACCCTCGCTCCAAGCACCCGTGATCGAAATACAGAAACACAAGGGAAAAAATTTCTTATGGGGTTAGCGATAAGCACTGATTGGCTATCTAGACTCGTGTAGAATTGAGATTGTACTGGGAATTCAACACGGAAGACTATCTAATCACTGCATCTAGTGATGTGACCCTATGGTCCGTATAGGAATATACCTAGGATCACCCACCCGCAACAAAGGTGGACAACCTCACCATTGATAAGACCATGAAACCACCGAAAAAGATTCGTGTGAGCAGCATTTGTAGGCATACTCTACATGTCCTACCGTAATCCGAATATCACTTGAGGGATTGCGCAATCCGGGGGTGGTCGACCAACACATAATCATCGTAAGTACTCTAAATTAGCATATCCTGTCCTAACATGGACGATGAATCACACGCCATAGTTTAACGGACAATAGCTTTTGCTCGAAACTTATTAGTTGCATATACAGAGATCACACGATGTATAATCTGAGAGCCCTTGCTCTAATGACATCAACACATTTATACAATAGATCACACACTACTGTATTATCAAACCTCACCCTAGGAGTCTTGGTCAAACCACCGGTTTAACACAGAGTCCACCTCACGGTGCAAGTTGAACCAACCTCGACTCAAGACCTTTGATAAATCCAATAAACAAGCATTAAAATCTGAACCGGAATACTTTAAATAAATTGACCAATAATGATCTTGGAATCCCTAATGAAAATAAAACAAAAGCAGATACAACTCCAGCTTCGAAATACATCGATAATGGATATCGTCCGATATCAAATCCCCGACCAACTCTCTCTCCACCCTCGCTCCAAGTATTCGTGACCGAAATACAGAGAAACACAAGGGAAAAAATTTCTTATGGGGTTAGCGATAAGCACTGATTGGCTATCTAGACTCGTGTAGAATTGAGATTGTACTGGGAATTCAACACGGAAGACTATCTAATCACTGCATCTAGTGATGTGACCCTATGGTCCGTATAGGAATATACCTAGCATCAGCCACCCGCAACAATGTGGACAACCTCGCCGTTGATAAGACCATGAAACCACCGAAAAAGATTCGTGTGAGCAGCATTTGTAGGCATACTCTACATGTCCTACCGTAATCTGAATATCACTTGAGGGATTGCGCAATCCGGGGGTGGTCGACCAACACATAATCATCGTAAGTACTCTAAATTAGCATATCCTGTCCTAACATGGACGATGAATCACACGCCATAGTTTAACGACAATAGCTTTTGCTCGAAACTTATTAGTTGCATATACAGAGATCACACGATGTATAATCTGAGAGCCCTTGCTCTAATGACATCAACACATTTATACAATAGATCACACACTACTGTATTATCAAACCTCACCCTAGGAGTCTTGGTCAAACCACCGGTTTAACACAGAGTCCACCTCACGTGCAAGTTGAACCAACCTCGACTCAAGACCTTTGATAAATCCAATAAACAAGCATTAAAATCTGAACTGGAATACTTTAAATAAATTGACCAATAATGATCTTGGAATCCCTAATGAAAATAAAACAAAAGCAGATACAACTCCAGTTCTGAAATACATCGATAATGGATATCGTCTGATATCAAATCCCCGACCAACTCTCTCTCCACCTCGCTCCAAAGACCCGTGATCGAAATACAGAGAAACACAAGGGAAAAAATTTCTTATGGGGTTAGCGATAAGCACTGATTGGCTATCTAGACTCGTGTAGAATTGAGATTGTACTGGGAATTCAACACGGAAGACTATCTAATCACTGCATCTAGTGATGTGACCCTATGGTCCGTATAGGAATATACCTAGGATCACCCACCCGCAACAAAGGTGGACAACCTCACCGTTGATAAGACCATGAAACCACCGAAAAAGATTCGTGTGAGCAGCATTTGTAGGCATACTCTACATGTCCTACCGTAATCCGAATATCACTTGAGGGATTGCGCAATCCGGGGGTGGTCGACCAACACATAATCATCGTAAGTACTCTAAATTAGCATATACTGTCCTAACATGGACGATGAATCACACGCCATAGTTTAACGGACAATAGCTTTTGCTCGAAACTTATTAGTTGCATATACAGAGATCACACGATGTATAATCTGAGAGCCCTTGCTCTAATGACATCAACACATTTATACAATAGATCACACACTACTGTATTATCAAACCTCACCCTAGGAGTCTTGGTCAAACCACTGGTTTAACACAGGAGTCCACCTCACGGTGCAAGTTGAACCAACCTCGACTCAAGACCTTTGATAAATCCAATAAACAAGCATTAAAATCCGAACCGGAATACTTTAAATAAATTGACCAATAATGATCTTGGAATCCCTAATGAAAATAAAACAAAAGCAGATACAACTCCAGCTTCGAAATACATCGATAATGGATATCGTCCGATATCAAATCCCCGACCAACTCTCTCTCCACCCTCGCTCCAAAGCATTCGTGATCGAAATACAGAGAAACACAAGGGAAAAAATTTCTTATGGGGTTAGCGATAAGCACTGATTGGCTATCTAGACTCGTGTAGAATTGAGATTGTACTGGGAATTCAACACGGAAGACTATCTAATCACTGCATCTAGTGATGTGACCCTATGGTCCGTATAGGAATATACCTAGCATCACCACCCGCAACAAAGGTGGACAACCTCACCGTTGATAAGACCATGAAACCACCGAAAAAGATTCGTGTGAGCAAGCATTTGTAGGCATACTCTACATGTCCTACCGTAATCCGAATATCACTTGAGGGATTGCGCAATCCGGGGTGGTCGACCAACACATAATCATCGTAAGTACTCTAAATTAGCATATCCTGTCCTAACATGGACGATGAATCACACGCCATAGTTTAACGGACAATAGCTTTTGCTCGAAACTTATTAGTTGCATATACAGAGATCACACGATGTATAATCTGAGAGCCCTTGCTCTAATGACATCAACACATTTATACAATAGATCACACACTACTGTATTATCAAACCTCACCCTAGGAGTCTTGGTCAAACCACCGGTTTAACACAGAGTCCACCTCACGGTGCAAGTTGAACCAACCTCGACTCAAGACCTTTGATAAATCCAATAAACAAGCATTAAAATCCGAACCGGAATACTTTAAATAAATTGACCAATAATGATCTTGGAATCCCTAATGAAAATAAAACAAAAGCAGATACAACTCCGCTTCGAAATACATCGATAATGGATATCGTCCGATATCAAATCCCCGACCAACTCTCTCTCCACCCTCGCTTCCAAAGACCCGTGATCGAAATACAGAAACACAAGGGAAAAAATTTCTTATGGGGTTAGCGATAAGCACTGATTGGCTATCTAGACTCGTGTAGAATTGAGATTGTACTGGGAATTCAACACGGAAGACTATCTAATCACTGCATCTAGTGATGTGACCCTATGGTCCGTATAGGAATATACCTAGGATCACCACCCGCAATAAAGGTGGACAACCTCACCGTTGATAAGACCATGAAACCACCGAAAAAGATTCGTGTGAGCAGCATTTGTAGGCATACTCTACATGTCCTACCGGAATCCGAATATCACTTGAGGGATTGCGCAATCCGGGGGTGGTCGACCAACACATAATCATCGTAAGTACTCTAAATTAGCATATCCCGTCCTAACATGGACGATGAATCACACGCCATAGTTTAACGGACAATAGCTTTTGCTCGAAACTTATTAGTTGCATATACGTAGATCACACGATGTATAATCCGAGAGCCCTTGCTCTAATGACATCAACACATTTATACAATAGATCACACACTACTGTATTATCAAACCTCACCCTAGGAGTCTTGGTCAAACCACTAGTTTAACACAGGAGTCCACCTCACGGTGCAAGTTGAACCAACCTCGACTCAAGACCTTTGATAAATCCAATAAAAAAGCATTAAAATCTGAACTGGAATACTTTAAATAAATTGACCAATAATGATCTTGGAATCCCTAATGAAAATAAAACAAAAGCAGATACAACTCCAGCTTCGAAAATACATCGATAATGGATATCGTCCGATATCAAATCCCCGACCAACTCTCTCTCCACCCTCGCCCCAAGACCCGTGATCGAAATACAGAGAAACACAAGGGAAAAAATTTCTTATGGGGTTAGCGATAAGCACTGATTGGCTATCTAGACTCGTGTAGAATTGAGATTGTACTGGGAATTCAACACGGAAGACTATCTAATCACTGCATCTAGTGATGTGACCCTATGGTCCGTATAGGAATATACCTAGGATCACCCACCCGCAACAAAGGTGGACAACCTCACCGTTGATAAGACCATGAAACCACCGAAAAAGATTCGTGTGAGCAGCATTTGTAGGCATACTCTACATGTCCTACCGTAATCCGAATATCACTTGAGGGATTGCGCAATCCGGGGTGGTCGACCAACACATAATCATCGTAAGTACTCTAAATTAGCATATCCCGTCCTAACATGGACGATGAATCACACGCCATAGTTTAACGGACAATAGCTTTTGCTCGAAACTTATTAGTTGCATATACGTAGATCACACGATGTATAATCCGAGAGCCCTTGCTCTAATGACATCAACACATTTATACAATAGATCACACACTACCGTATTATCAAACCTCACCCTAGGAGTCTTGGTCAAACCACCGGTTTAACACAGAGTCCACCTCACGGTGCAAGTTGAACCAACCTCGACTCAATACCTTTGATAAATCCAATAAACAAGCATTAAAATCTGAACTGGAATACTTTAAATAAATTAACCAATAATTATCTTGGAATCCCTAATGAAAATAAAACAAAAGCAGATACAACTCCAGCTCGAAATATATCGATAATGGATATCGTCCGATATCAAATCCCCGACCAACTCTCTCTCCACCCTCACTTCCAAGCACCCGTGACCGAAATACAGAAAACACAAGGGAAAAAATTTCTTATGGGGTTAGCGATAAGCACCGATTGGCTATCTAGACTCGTGTAGAATTGAGATTGTACCGGGAATTCAACACGGAAGACTATCTAATCACCGCATCTAGTGATGTGACCCTATGGTCCGTATAGGAATATACCTAGGATCGCCCACCCGCAACAAAGGTGGACAACCTCACCATTGATAAGACCATGAAACCACCGAAAAAGATTCGTGTGAGCAGCATTTGTAGGCATACTCTACATGTCCTACCGTAATCCGAATATCACTTGAGGGATTGCGCAATCCGGGGGTGGTCGACCAACACATAATCATCGTAAGTACTCTAAATTAGCATATCCCGTCCTAACATGGACGATGAATCACACGCCATAGTTTAACGGACAATAGCTTTTGCTCGAAACTTATTAGTTGCATATACGTAGATCACACGATGTATAATCCGAGAGCCCTTGCTCTAATGACATCAACACATTTATACAATAGATCACACACTACCGTATTATCAAACCTCACCCTAGGAGTCTTGGTCAAACCACCGGTTTAACACAGAGTCCACCTCACGGTGCAAGTTGAACCAACCTCGACTCAAGACCTTTGATAAATCCAATAAACAAGCATTAAAATCCGAACCGGAATACTTTAAATAAATTGACCAATAATGATCTTGGAATCCCTAATGAAAATAAAACAAAAGCGTATACAACTCAGCTTCGAAATACATCGATAATGGATATCGTCCGATATCAAATCCCCGACCAACTCTCTCTCCACCCTCAATTCCAAAGCATCCGTGATCGAAATACAGAGAAACACAAGGGAAAAAATTTCTTATGGGGTTAGCGATAAGCACTGATTGGCTATCTAGACTCGTGTAGAATTGAGATTGTACTGGGAATTCAACACGGAAGACTATCTAATCACTGCATCTAGTGATGTGACCCTATGGTCCGTATAGGAATATACCTAGGATCACCACCCGCAACAAGGTGGACAACCTCACCGTTGATAAGACCATGAAACCACCGAAAAAGATTCGTGTGAGCAGCATTTGTAGGCATACTCTACATGTCCTACCGTAATCCGAATATCACTTGAGGGATTGCGCAATCCGGGGGTGGTCGACCAACACATAATCATCGTAAGTACTCTAAATTAGCATATCCCGTCCTAACATGGACGATGAATCACACGCCATAGTTTAACGGACAATAGCTTTTGCTCGAAACTTATTAGTTGCATATACAGTAGATCACACGATGTATAATCCGAGAGCCCTTGCTCTAATGACATCAACACATTTATACAATAGATCACACACTACCGTATTATCAAACCTCACCCTAGGAGTCTCGGTCAAACCACCGGTTTAACACAGAGTCCACCTCACGGTGCAAGTTGAACCAACCTCGACTCAAGACCTTTGATAAATCCAATAAACAAGCATTAAAATCTGAACTCGAATACTTTAAATAAATTGACCAATAATGATCTTGGAATCCCTAATGAAAATAAAACAAAAGCAGATACAACTCCAGTTTCGAAATACATCGATAATGGATATCGTCCGATATCAAATCCCCGACCAACTCTCTCTCCACCCTCGCTCCAAGCACTCGTGACCGAAATACAGAGAAACACAAGGGAAAAAATTTCTTATGGGGTTAGCGATAAGCACTGATTGGCTATCTAGACTCGTGTAGAATTGAGATTGTACTGGGAATTCAACACGGAAGACTATCTAATCACTGCATCTAGTGATGTGACCCTATGGTCCGTATAGGAATATACCTAGGATCAGCCACCCGCAATAGTGTGGACAACCTCACCGTTGATAAGACCATGAAACCACCGAAAAAGATTCGTGTGAGCAGCATTTGTAGGCATACTCTACATGTCCTACCAGAATCTGAATATCACTTGAGGGATTGCGCAATCCGGGGGTGGTCGACCAACACATAATCATCGTAAGTACTCTAAATTAGCATATCCTGTCCTAACATGGACGATGAATCACACGCCATAGTTTAACTGACAATAGCTTTTGCTCGAAACTTATTAGTTGCATATACAGATCACACGATGTATAATCCGAGAGCCCTTGCTCTAATGACATCAACACATTTATACAATAGATCACACACTACCGTATTATCAAACCTCACCCTAGGAGTCTTGGTCAAACCACCGGTTTAACACAGAGTCCACCTCACGGTGCAAGTTGAACCAACCTCGACTCAAGACCTTTGATAAATCCAATAAACAAGCATTAAAATCCGAACCGGAATACTTTAAATAAATTGACCAATAATGATCTTGGAATCCCTAATGAAAATAAAACAAAAGCATATACAACTCAGCTTCGAAATACATGGATAATGGATATCGTCCGATATCAAATCCCCGACCAACTCTCTCTCCACCTCAGTTCCAAGCACCCGTGATCGAAATACGAGAAACACAAGGGAAAAAAATTTCTTATGGGGTTAGCGATAAGCACCGATTGGCTATCTAGACTCGTGTAGAATTGAGATTGTACCGGGAATTCAACACGGAAGACTATCTAATCACCGCATCTAGTGATGTGACCCTATGGTCCGTATAGGAATATACCTAGGATCACCACCCGCAACAAAGGTGGACAACCTCACCGTTGATAAGACCATGAAACCACCGAAAAAGATTCGTGTGAGCAAAGCATTTGTAGGCATACTCTACATGTCCTACCGTAATCCGAATATCACTTGAGGGATTGCGCAATCCGGGGGTGGTCGACCAACACATAATCATCGTAAGTACTCTAAATTAGCATATCCCGTCCTAACATGGACGATGAATCACACGCCATAGTTTAACGGACAATAGCTTTTGCTCGAAACTTATTAGTTGCATATACGGAGATCACACGATGTATAATCCGAGAGCCCTTGCTCTAATGACATCAACACATTTATACAATAGATCACACACTACCGTATTATCAAACCTCACCCTAGGAGTCCTGGTCAAACCACCGGTTTAACACAGAGTCCACCTCACGGTGCAAGTTGAACCAACCTCGACTCAAGACCTTTGATAAATCCAATAAACAAGCATTAAAATCTGAACCGGAATACTTTAAATAAATTGACCAATAATGATCTTGGAATCCCTAATGAAAATAAAACAAAAGCAAACATACAACTCCAGCTTCGAAATACATCGATAATGGATATCGTCCGATATCAAATCCCCGACCAACTCTCTCTCCACCCTCGCTTCCAAGACCCGTGATCGAAATACAGAGAAACACAAGGGAAAAAATTTCTTATGGGGTTAGCGATAAGCACTGATTGGCTATCTAGACTCGTGTAGAATTGAGATTGTACTGGGAATTCAACACGGAAGACTATCTAATCACTGCATCTAGTGATGTGACCCTATGGTCCGTATAGGAATATACCTAGCATCACCACCCGCAACAAGTGTGGACAACCTCACCGTTGATAAGACCATGAAACCACCGAAAAAGATTCGTGTGAGCAAGCATTTGTAGGCATACTCTACATGTCCTACCAGAATCCGAATATCACTTGAGGGATTGCGCAATCCGGGGGTGGTCGACCAACACATAATCATCGTAAGTACTCTAAATTAGCATATCCTGTCCTAACATGGACGATGAATCACACGCCATAGTTTAACGGACAATAGCTTTTGCTCGAAACTTATTAGTTGCATATACAGAGATCACACGATGTATAATCTGAGAGCCCTTGCTCTAATGACATCAACACATTTATACAATAGATCACACACTACTGTATTATCAAACCTCACCCTAGGAGTCTTGGTCAAACCACTGGTTTAACACAGGAGTCCACCTCACTGCAAGTTGAACCAACCTCGACTCAAGACCTTTGATAAATCCAATAAACAAGCATTAAAATCCGAACCGGAATACTTTAAATAAATTGACCAATAATGATCTTGGAATCCCTAATGAAAATAAAACAAAAGCATATACAACTCCAGCTTCGAAATACATCGATAATGGATATCGTCCGATATCAAATCCCCGACCAACTCTCTCTCCACCCTCAATTCCAAGCACCCGTGATCGGAATACAGAGAAACACAAGGGAAAAAATTTCTTATGGGGTTAGCGATAAGCACTGATTGGCTATCTAGACTCGTGTAGAATTGAGATTGTACTGGGAATTCAACACGGAAGACTATCTAATCACTGCATCTAGTGATGTGACCCTATGGTCCGTATAGGAATATACCTAGGATCGCCCACCCGCAACAAAGGTGGACAACCTCACCATTGATAAGACCATGAAACCACCGAAAAAGATTCGTGTGAGCAGCATTTGTAGGCATACTCTACATGTCCTACCAGAATCTGAATATCACTTGAGGGATTGCGCAATCCGGGGGTGGTCGACCAACACATAATCATCGTAAGTACTCTAAATTAGCATATACTGTCCTAACATGGACGATGAATCACACGCCATAGTTTAACGGACAATAGCTTTTGCTCGAAACTTATTAGTTGCATATACAGAGATCACACGATGTATAATCTGAGAGCCCTTGCTCTAATGACATCAACACATTTATACAATAGATCACACACTACTGTATTATCAAACCTCACCCTAGGAGTCTTGGTCAAACCACCGGTTTAACACAAGAGTCCACCTCACGGTGCAAGTTGAACCAACCTCGACTCAAGACCTTTGATAAATCCAATAAACAAGCATTAAAATCCGAACCGGAATACTTTAAATAAATTGACCAATAATGATCTTGGAATCCCTAATGAAAATAAAACAAAAGCATATACAACTCAGCTTCGAAATACATCGATAATGGATATCGTCCGATATCAAATCCCCGACCAACTCTCTCTCCACCCTCGCTTCCAGTACCCGTGACCGAAATACAGAGAAACACAAGGGAAAAAATTTCTTATGGGGTTAGCGATAAGCACTGATTGGCTATCTAGACTCGTGTAGAATTGAGATTGTACTGGGAATTCAACACGGAAGACTATCTAATCACTGCATCTAGTGATGTGACCCTATGGTCCGTATAGGAATATACCTAGCATCAGCCACCCGCAATAGTGTGGACAACCTCACCGTTGATAAGACCATGAAACCACCGAAAAAGATTCGTGTGAGCAAGCATTTGTAGGCATACTCTACATGTCCTACCGTAATCCGAATATCACTTGAGGGATTGCGCAATCCGGGGGTGGTCGACCAACACATAATCATCGTAAGTACTCTAAATTAGCATATCCCGTCCTAACATGGACGATGAATCACACGCCATAGTTTAACGGACAATAGCTTTTGCTCGAAACTTATTAGTTGCATATACAGATCACACGATGTATAATCCGAGAGCCCTTGCTCTAATGACATCAACACATTTATACAATAGATCACACACTACCGTATTATCAAACCTCACCCTAGGAGTCTTGGTCAAACCACCGGTTTAACACAGAGTCCACCTCACGGTGCAAGTTGAACCAACCTCGACTCAAGACCTTTGATAAATCCAATAAACAAGCATTAAAATCCGAACTGGAATACTTTAAATAAATTGACCAATAATGATCTTGGAATCCCTAATGAAAATAAAACAAAAGCATATACAACTCAGCTTCGAAATACATCGATAATGGATATCGTCTCGATATCAAATCCCCGACCAACTCTCTCTCCACCCTCGCCTCCAGCATCCGTGATCGAAATACGAAGAAACACAAGGGAAAAAATTTCTTATGGGGTTAGCGATAAGCACTGATTGGCTATCTAGACTCGTGTAGAATTGAGATTGTACTGGGAATTCAACACGGAAGACTATCTAATCACTGCATCTAGTGATGTGACCCTATGGTCCGTATAGGAATATACCTAGCATCACCACCCGCAATAGTGTGGACAACCTCACCGTTGATAAGACCATGAAACCACCGAAAAAGATTCGTGTGAGCAAGCATTTGTAGGCATACTCTACATGTCCTACCGTAATCCGAATATCACTTGAGGGATTGCGCAATCCGGGGGTGGTCGACCAACACATAATCATCGTAAGTACTCTAAATTAGCATATCCCGTCCTAACATGGACGATGAATCACACGCCATAGTTTAACGGGACAATAGCTTTTGCTCGAAACTTATTAGTTGCATATATCGGAGATCACACGATGTATAATCCGAGAGCCCTTGCTCTAATGACATCAACACATTTATACAATAGATCACACACTACCGTATTATCAAACCTCACCCTAGGAATCTTGGTCAAACCACCGGTTTAACACAGAGTCCACCTCCACGGTGCAAGTTGAACCAACCTCGACTCAAGACCTTTGATAAATCCAATAAACAAGCATTAAAATCCGAACTGGAATACTTTAAATAAATTGACCAATAATGATCTTGGAATCCCTAATGAAAATAAAACAAAAGCATATACAACTCCTAGCTTCGAAAAATACATCTATAATGGATATCGTCTGATATCAAATCCCCAACCAACTCTCTCTCCACCCTCAGCTCCAGTACCCGTGACTGAAATACAGAGAAACACAAGGGAAAAAATTTCTTATGGGGTTAGCGATAAGCACTGATTGGCTATCTAGACTCGTGTAGAATTGAGATTGTACTGAGAATTCAACACGGAAGACTATCTAATCACTGCATCTAGTGATGTGACCCTATGGTCCGTATAGGAATATACCTAGCATCACCACCCGCAACAAGGTGGACAACCTCACCGTTGATAAGACCATGAAACCACCGAAAAAGATTCGTGTGAGCAAGCATTTGTAGGCATACTCTACATGTCCTACCGAATCCGAATATCACTTGAGGGATTGCGCAATCCGGGGGTGGTCGACCAACACATAATCATCGTAAGTACTCTAAATTAGCATATCCTGTCCTAACATGGACGATGAATCACACGCCATAGTTTAACGGACAATAGCTTTTGCTCGAAACTTATTAGTTGCATATACAGAGATCACACGATGTATAATCTGAGAGCCCTTGCTCTAATGACATCAACACATTTATACAATAGATCACACACTACTGTATTATCAAACCTCACCCTAGGAGTCTTGGTCAAACCACTGGTTTAACACAGGAGTCCACCTCACGGTGCAAGTTGAACCAACCTCGACTCAAGACCTTTGATAAATCCAATAAACAAGCATTAAAATCTGAACTGGAATACTTTAAATAAATTGACCAATAATGATCTTGGAATCCCTAATGAAAATAAAACAAAAGCAGATACAACTCCAGTTCTAAAATACATCGATAATGGATATCGTCTGATATCAAATCCCCGACCAACTCTCTCTCCACCCTCAGTTCCAGTACCCGTGACTGAAATACAGAGAAACACAAGGGAAAAAATTTCTTATGGGGTTAGTGATAAGCACTGATTGGCTATCTAGACTCGTGTAGAATTGAGATTGTACTGAGAATTCAACACGGAAGACTATCTAATCACTGCATCTAGTGATGTGACCCTATGGTCCGTATAGGAATATACCTAGCATCAGCCACCCGTAACAAGGTGGACAACCTCACCGTTGATAAGACCATGAAACCACCTAAAAAGATTCGTGTGAGCAGCATTTGTAGGCATACTCTACATGTCCTACCGAATCCGAATATCACTTGAGGGATTGCGCAATCCGGGGGTGGTCGACCAACACATAATCATCGTAAGTACTCTAAATTAGCATATCCTGTCCTAACATGGACGATGAATCACACGCCATAGTTTAACGGACAATAGCTTTTGCTCGAAACTTATTAGTTGCATATACAGAGATCACACGATGTATAATCTGAGAGCCCTTGCTCTAATGACATCAACACATTTATACAATAGATCACACACTACTGTATTATCAAACCTCACCCTAGGAGTCTTGGTCAAACCACTGGTTTAACACAGGAGTCCACCTCACGGTGCAAGTTGAACCAACCTCGACTCAAGACCTTTGATAAATCCAATAAACAAGCATTAAAATCCGAACTGGAATACTTTAAATAAATTGACCAATAATGATCTTGGAATCCCTAATGAAAATAAAACAAAAGCATATACAACTCCAGTTCTGAAATACATCGATAATGGATATCGTCTAATATCAAATCCCCGACCAACTCTCTCTCCACCCTCAATTCCAGTACCCGTGATCGAAATACAGAAACACAAGGGAAAAAATGTCTTATGGGGTTAGTGATAAGCACTGATTGGCTATCTAGACTCGTGTAGAATTGAGATTGTACTGAGAATTCAACACGGAAGACTATCTAATCACTACATCTAGTGATGTGACCCTATGGTCCGTATAGGAATATACCTAGCATCAGCCTCCCGTAACAGTGTGGACAACCTCACCGTTGATAAGACCATGAAACCACCTAAAAAGATTCGTGTGAGCAAGATTTGTAGGCATACTCTACATGTCCTACCGTAATCCGAATATCACTTGAGGGATTGCGCAATCCGGGGGTGGTCGACCAACACATAATCATCGTAAGTACTCTAAATTAGCATATCCTGTCCTAACATGGACGATGAATCACACGCCATAGTTTAACGGACAATAGCTTTTGCTCGAAACTTATTAGTTGCATATACAGAGATCACACGATGTATAATCTGAGAGCCCTCGCTCTAATGACATCAACACATTTATACAATAGATCACACACTACTGTATTATCAAACCTCACCCTAGGAGTCTTGGTCAAACCACTGGTTTAACACAGGAGTCCACCTCACGGTGCAAGTTGAACCAACCTCGACTCAAGACCTTTGATAAATCCAATAAACAAGCATTAAAATCTGAACCGGAATACTTTAAATAAATTGACCAATAATGATCTTGGAATCCCTAATGAAAATAAAACAAAAGCATATACAACTCAGCTTCGAAATACATCGATAATGGATATCGTCTAATATCAAAACCCCGACCAACTCTCTCTCCACCCTCGCTTCCAGTACCCGTGACCGAAATACATAGAAACACAAGGGAAAAAAATGACTTATTGGGTTAGTGATAAGCACCGATTGGCTATCTAGACTCGTGTAGAATTGAGATTGTACCGAGAATTCAACACGGAAGACTATCTAATCACTGCATCTAGTGATGTGACCCTATGGTCCGTATAGGAATATACCTAGCATCACCCACCCGCAATAGTGTGGACAACCTCACCGTTGATAAGACCATGAAACCTCCTAAAAAGATTCGTGTGAGCAGCATTTGTAGGCATACTTTACACGTCCTACTAGAATCCGAATATCACTTGAGGGATTGCGCAATCCGGGGGTGGTCGACCAACACATAATCATAGTAAGTACTCTAAATTAGCATATCCTATCCTAACATGGACGATGAATCACACGCCACAGTTTAAAGGCCAATAGCTTTTGCTCGAAACTTATTAGTTGCATATACAGAGATCACACGATGTATAATCTGAGAGCCCTTGCTCTAATGACATCAACACATGTATACAATAGATCACACACTACTGTATTATCAAACCTCACCCTAGGAGTCTTAGTCAAACCACTGGTTTAACACAGGAGTCCACCTCACGGTGCAAGTTGAACCAACCTCGACTCAAGACCTTTGATAAATCCAATAAAAAAGCATTAAAATCTGAACTGGAATACTTTAAATAAATTGACCAATAATGATCTTGGAATCCCTAATGAAAATAAAACAAAAGCATATACAACTCCAGCTTCGAAATACATCGATAATGGATATCGTCTAATATCAAAACCCCGACCAACTCTCTCTCCACCCTCGGCCCCAGTACCCGTGATCGAAATACATAGAAACACAAGGGAAAAAATGACTTATTGGGTTAGCGATAAGCACCGATTGGCTATCTAGACTCGTGTAGAATTGAGATTGTACCGAGAATTCAACACGGAAGACTATCTAATCACCGCATCTAGTGATGTGACCCTATGGTCCGTATAGGAATATACCTAGCATCACCACCCGCAATAAAGTGTGGACAACCTCACCGTTGATAAGACCATGAAACCACCTAAAAAGATTCGTGTGAGCAGCATTTGTAGGCATACTTTACACGTCCTACTGAATCCGAATATCACTTGAGGGATTGCGCAATCCGAGGGTGGTCGACCAACACATAATCATCGTAAGTACTCTAAATTAGCATATCCTATCCTAACATGGACGATGAATCACACGCCATAGTTTAAAGGCCAATAGCTTTTGCTCGAAACTTATTAGTTGCATATACGGAGATCACACGATGTATAATCCGAGAGCCCTTGCTCTAATGACATCAACACATTTATACAATAGATCACACACTACCGTATTATCAAACCTCACCCTAGGAATCTTGGTCAAACCACCGGTTTAACACAGAGTCCACCTCACGGTGCAAGTTGAACCAACCTCGACTCAAGACCTTTGATAAATCCAATAAACAAGCATTAAAATCCGAACCGGAATACTTTAAATAAATTGACCAATAATGATCTTGGAATCCCTAATGAAAATAAAACAAAAGCATATACAACTCCAGCTTCGAAATACATCGATAATGGATATCGTCTAATATCAAAACCCCGACCAACTCTCTCTCCACCCTCAATTCCAAGCACCCGTGATCGAAATACAGAGAAACACAAGGGAAAAAATGACTTATTGGGTTAGCGATAAGCACCGATTGGCTATCTAGACTCGTGTAGAATTGAGATTGTACCGAGAATTCAACACGGAAGACTATCTAATCACCGCATCTAGTGATGTGACCCTATGGTCCGTATAGGAATATACCTAGCATCACCCACCCGTAATAAAGGTGGACAACCTCACCGTTGATAAGACCATGAAACCACCTAAAAAGATTCGTGTGAGCAGCATTTGTAGGCATACTCTACATGTCCTACCAGAATCTGAATATCACTTGAGGGATTGCGCAATCCGGGGGTGGTCGACCAACACATAATCATCGTAAGTACTCTAAATTAGCATATCCTATCCTAACATGGACGATGAATCACACGCCATAGTTTAACGGACAATAGCTTTTGCTCGAAACTTATTAGTTGCATATACAGAGATCACACGATGTATAATCTGAGAGCCCTTGCTCTAATGACATCAACACATTTATACAATAGATCACACACTACTGTATTATCAAACCTCACCCTAGGAGTCTTGGTCAAACCACTGGTTTAACACAGGAGTCCACCTCACGGTGCAAGTTGAACCAACCTCGACTCAAGACCTTTGATAAATCCAATAAACAAGCATTAAAATCCGAACCGGAATACTTTAAATAAATTGACCAATAATGATCTTGGAATCCCTAATGAAAATAAAACAAAAGCATATACAACTCAGCTTCCGAAATACATCGATAATGGATATCGTCTAATATCAAAACCCCGACCAACTCTCTCTCCACCCTCAATTCCAGCACCCGTGACTCGAAATACAAAGAAACATAAGGGAAAAAAATGACTTATTGTGTTAGGGATAAGCACTGATTGGCTATCTAGACTCGTGTAGAATTGAGATTGTACTGGGAATTCAACACGGAAGACTATCTAATCACTGCATCTAGTGATGTGACCCTATGGTCCGTATAGGAATATACCTAGCATCACCCACCCGCAATAGTGTGGACAACCTCACCGTTGATAAGACCATGAAACCACCTAAAAAGATTCGTGTGAGCAAAGCATTTGTAGGCATACTCTACACGTCCTACCAGAATCCGAATATCACTTGAGGGATTGCGCAATCCGGGGTGGTCGACCAACACATAATCATCGTAAGTACTCTAAATTAGCATATCCTATCCTAATATGGACGATGAATCACACGCCATAGTTTAAAGGCCAATAGCTTTTGCTCGAAACTTATTAGTTGCATATACAGAGATCACACGATGTATAATCTGAGAGCCCTTGCTCTAATGACATCAACACATTTATACAATAGATCACACACTACTGTATTATCAAACCTCACCCTAGGAGTCTTGGTCAAACCACTGGTTTAACACAGGAGTCCACCTCACGGTGCAAGTTGAACCAACCTCGACTCAAGACCTTTGATAAATCCAATAAACAAGCATTAAAATCTGAACCGGAATACTTTAAATAAATTGACCAATAATGATCTTGGAATCCCTAATGAAAATAAAACAAAAGCAGATACAACTCCAAGCTTCGAAATACATCGATAATGGATATCGTCTAATATCAAAACCCCGACCAACTCTCTCTCCACCCTCAATTCTAGTACCCGTGACTGAAATACAGAGAAACACAAGGGAAAAAATGACTTATTGCGTTAGTGATAAGCACTGATTGGCTATCTAGACTCGTGTAGAATTGAGATTGTACTGAGAATTCAACACGGAAGACTATCTAATCACTGCATCTAGTGATGTGACCCTATGGTCCGTATAGGAATATACCTAGCATCACCACCCGTAACAAGTGTGTGGACAACCTCACCGTTGATAAGACCATGAAACCACCTAAAAAGATTCGTGTGAGCAAAGCATTTGTAGGCATACTCTACATGTCCTACCGTAATCCGAATATCACTTGAGGGATTGCGCAATCCGAGGGTGGTCGACCAACACATAATCATCGTAAGTACTCTAAATTAGCATATCCTATCCTAACATGGACGATGAATCACACGCCATAGTTTAAAGGCCAATAGCTTTTGCTCGAAACTTATTAGTTGCATATACGGAGATCACACGATGTATAATCCGAGAGCCCTTGCTCTAATGACATCAACACATTTATACAATAGATCACACACTACCGTATTATCAAACCTCACCCTAGGAGTCTTGGTCAAACCACCGGTTTAACATAGAGTCCACCTCACGGTGCAAGTTGAACCAACCTCGACTCAAGACCTTCGATAAATCCAATAAACAAGCATTAAAATCCGAACCGGAATACTTTAAATAAATTGACCAATAATGATCTTGGAATCCCTAATGAAAATAAAACAAAAGCAGATACAACTCCAGTTCTGAAATACATCGATAATGGATATCGTCTAATATCAAAACCCCGACCAACTCTCTCTCCACCCTCAATTCCAGTACCCGTGACTGAAAAACAGAGAAACACAAGGGAAAAAATGACTTATTGAGTTAGCGATAAGCACTGATTGGCTATCTAGACTCGTGTAGAATTGAGATTGTACTGAGAATTCAACACGGAAGACTATCTAATCACTGCATCTAGTGATGTGACCGTATGGTCCGTATAGGAATATACCTAGCATCAGCCACACGTAACAGTGTGGACAACCTCACCGTTGATAAGACCATGAAACCACCTAAAAAGATTCATGTGAGCAAGATTTGTAGGCATACTCTACACGTCCTACCAAAATCCGAATATCACTTGAGGGATTGCGCAATCCGAGGGTGGTCGACCAACACATAATCATCGTAAGTACTCTAAATTAGCATATCCTATCCTAATATGGACGATGAATCACACGCCATAGTTTAAAGGCCAATAGCTTTTGCTCGAAACTTATTAGTTGCATATACAGAGATCACACGATGTATAATCCGAGAGCCCTTGCTCTAATGACATCAACACATTTATACAATAGATCACACACTACCGTACTATCAAACCTCACCCTAGGAGTCTTGGTCAAACCACCGGATTAACATAGGAGTCCACCTCACGGTGCAAGTTGAACCAACCTCGACTCAAGACCTTCGATAAATCCAATAAACATGCATTAAAATCTGAACCGGAATACTTTAAATAAATTGACCAATAATGATCTTGGAATCCCTAATGAAAATAAAACAAAAGCAGATACAACTCAGCTTCGAAATACATCGATAATGGATATCGTCTAATATCAAAACCCCGACCAACTCTCTCTCCACCCTCAATTCCAGTACCCGTGACTGAAAAACAGAGAAACACAAGGGAAAAAATGACTTATTGAGTTAGCGATAAGCACTGATTGGCTATCTAGACTTGTGTAGAATTGAGATTGTACCGAGAATTCAACATGGAAGACTATCTAATCACCGCATCTAGTGATGTGACCGTATGGTCCGTATAGGAATATACCTAGCATCACCACACGTAATAAAGGTGGACAACCTCACCGTTGATAAGACCATGAAACCACCTAAAAAGATTCGTGTGAGCAAGATTTGTAGGCATACTCTACACGTCCGACCAAAATCCGAATATCACTTGAGGGATTGCGCAATCCGGGGGTGGTCGACCAACACATAATCATCGTAATTACTCTAAATTAGCATATCCTATCCTAATATGGACGATGAATCACATGCCACAGCTTTAAAGGCCAATAGCTTTTGCTCGAAACTTATTAGTTGCATATATAGAGATCACACGATGTATAATCCGAGAGCCCTTGCTTTAATGACATCAACACATTTATACAATAGATCACACACTACCGTACTATCAAACCTCACCCTAGGAGTCTTGGTCAAACCACCGCATTAACATAGGAGTCCACCTCACGGTTGCAAGTTGAACCAACCTCGACTCAAGACCTTCGATAAATCCAATAAACAAGCATTAAAATCTGAACTGGAATACTTTAAATAAATTGACCAATAATGATCTTGGAATCCCTAATGAAAATAAAACAAAAGCAGATACAACTCCAGCTTCGAAATACATCGATAATGGATATCGTCTAATATCAAAACCCCGACCAACTCTCTCTCCACCCTCAATTCCAGCACCCGTGACCGAAATACAAGTAGAAACACAAGGGAAAAAATGACTTATTGAGTTAGCGATAAGCACCGATTGGCTATCTAGACTCGTGTAGAATTGAGATTGTACCGAGAATTCAACACGGAAGACTATCTAATCACCGCATCTAGTGATGTGACCGTATGGTCCGTATAGGAATATACCTAGCATCACCACACGTAACAAAGTGTGGACAACCTCACCGTTGATAAGACCATGAAACCACCTAAAAAGATTCGTGTGAGCAAGCATTTGTAGGCATACTCTACACGTCCGACCAAAATCTGAATATCACTTGAGGGATTGCGCAATCCAGGGGTGGTCGACCAACACATAATCATCGTAATTACTCTAAATTAGCATATCCTATCCTAATATGGACGATGAATCACATGCCACAGTTTAAAGGCCAATAGCTTTTGCTCGAAACTTATTAGTTGCATATATAGAGATCACACGATGTATAATCCGAGAGCCCTCGCTTTAATGACATCAACACATTTATACAATAGATCACACACTACTGTACTATGAAACCTCACCCTAGGAGTCTTGGTCGAACCACTGCATTAACATAGGAGTCCACCTCAGGTTGCAAGTTGAACCAACCTCGACTCAAGACCTTCGATAAATCCAATAAACAAGCATTAAAATCTGAACTGGAATACTTTAAATAAATTGACCAATAATGATCTTGGAATCCCTAATGAAAATAAAACAAAAGCAGATACAACTCCAGCTTCGAAATACATCGATAATGGATATCGTCTAATATCAAAACCCCGACCAACTCTCTCTCCACCCTCAATTCCAAGTACCCGTGATCGAAAAACAGAAACACAAGGGAAAAAATGACTTATTGAGTTAGCGATAAGCACCGATTGGCTATCTAGACTCGTGTAGAATTGAGATTGTACCGAGAATTCAACACGGAAGACTATCTAATCACCGCATCTAGTGATGTGACCGTATGGTCCATATAGGAATATACCTAGCATCAGCCACACGTAACAAATGTGGACAACCTCACCGTTGATAAGACCATGAAACCACCTAAAAAGATTCGTGTGAGCAGCATTTGTAGGCATACTCTACTCGTCCGACCAAAATCTGAATATCACTTGAGGGATTGCGCAATCCAGGGGTGGTCGACCAACACATAATCATCGTAATTACTCTAAATTAGCATATCCTATCCTAATATGGACGATGAATCACATGCCACAGTTTAAAGGCCAATAGCTTTTGCTCGAAACTTATTAGTTGCATATATAGAGATCACACGATGTATAATCTGAGAGCCCTTGCTTTAATGACATCAACACATTTATACAATAGATCACACACTACTGTACTATGAAACCTCACCCTAGGAGTCTTGGTCGAACCACTGCATTAACATAGGAGTCCACCTCAGTTGCAAGTTGAACCAACCTCGACTCAAGACCTTCGATAAATCCAATAAACATGCATTAAAATCCGAACCGGAATACTTTAAATAAATTGACCAATAATGATCTTGGAATCCCTAATGAAAATAAAACAAAAGCATATACAACTCCAGCTTCGAAATACATCGATAATGGATATCGTCTAATATCAAAACCCCGACCAACTCTCTCTCCACCCTCAATTCCAAAGACTCGTGATCGAAAAACGAGAAACACAAGGGAAAAAATGACTTATTGAGTTAGCGATAAGCACCGATTGGCTATCTAGACTTGTGTAGAATTCAGATTGTACCGAGAATTCAACATGGAAGACTATCTAATCACCGCATCTAGTGATGTGACCGTATGGTCCGTATAGGAATATACCTAGCATCAGCCACACGTAACAAAGGTGGACAACCTCACCGTTGATAAGACCATGAAACCACCTAAAAAGATTCGTGTGAGCAGCATTTGTAGGCATACTCTACTCGTCCGACCAAAATCTGAATATCACTTGAGGGATTGCGCAATCCGGGGTGGTCGACCAACACATAATCATCGTAATTACTCTAAATTAGCATATCCTATCCTAATATGGACGATGAATCACATGCCACAGCTTTAAAGGCCAATAGCTTTTGCTCGAAACTTATTAGTTGCATATATAGAGATCACACGATGTATAATCTGAGAGCCCTTGCTTTAATGACATCAACACATTTATACAATAGATCACACACTACTGTACTATGAAACCTCACCCTAGGAGTCTTGGTCGAACCACTGCATTAACATAGGAGTCCACCTCAGGTTGCAAGTTGAACCAACCTCGACTCAAGACCTTCGATAAATCCAATAAACAAGCATTAAAATCCGAACTGGAATACTTTAAATAAATTGACCAATAATGATCTTGGAATCCCTAATGAAAATAAAACAAAAGCAGATACAACTGCAGTTCTGAAATACATCGATAATGGATATCGTCTAATATCAAAACCCCGACCAACTCTCTCTCCACCCTCAATTCTAGTACCCGTGACTGAAATACAGAGAAACACAAGGGAAAAAATGACTTATTGCGTTAGTGATAAGCACTGATTGGCTATCTAGACTCGTGTAGAATTGAGATTGTACTGAGAATTCAACACGGAAGACTATCTAATCACTGCATCTAGTGATGTGACCGTATGGTCCGTATAGGAATATACCTAGCATCAGCCACACGTAACAAAGGTGGACAACCTCACCGTTGATAAGACCATGAAACCACCTAAAAAGATTCCTGTGAGCAGCATTTGTAGGCATACTCTACATGTCGTACCAGAATCTGAATATCGCTTGAGGGATTGCACAATTTGATGGTTGTCGACCAACACATAATCATCGTAAGTACTCTAAATTAGCATATCCTATCCTAACATGGACGAGGAATCACATGCCATAGTTTAACGGACAATAGCTTTTGCTCGAAACTTATTATTTTCATATACAGAGATCACACGATGTATAATCTGAGAGCCCTAGTTCTAATGACATAAACACATTTATACAATAGATCACACACTACTGTACTATGAAACCTCACCCTAGGAGTCTTGTTCGAACCACTGCATTAACATAGGAGTCCACCTCAAAGGTGCAAGTTGAACCAACCTCGACTCAAGACCTTCGATAAATCCAATAAACATGCATTAAAATCCGAACCGGAATACTTTAAATAAATTGACCAATAATGATCTTGGAATCCGTAATGAAAATAAAACAAAAGCATATACAACTCCAGCTTCCGAAATACATCGATAATGGATATCGTCTAATATCAAAACCCCGACCAACTCTCTCTCCACCCTCAATTCCAAGTACCCGTGATCGAAAAACGAGAAACACAAGGGAAAAAATGACTTATTGAGTTAGCGATAAGCACCGATTGGCTATCTAGACTTGTGTAGAATTGAGATTGTACCGAGAATTCAACATGGAAGACTATCTAATCACCGCATCTAGTGATGTGACCGTATGGTCCGTATAGGAATATACCTAGCATCACCACACGTAACAAAGGTGGACAACCTCACCGTTGATAAGACCATGAAACCACCTAAAAAGATTCGTGTGAGAAGCATTTGTAGGCATACTCTACTCGTCCTACCAGAATCTGAATATCACTTGAGGGATTGCGCAATCCAGGGGTGGTCGACCAACACATAATCATCGTAATTACTCTAAATTAGCATATCCTATCCTAACATGGACGATGAATCACATGCCACAGTTTAAAGGCCAATAGCTTTTGCTCGAAACTTATTAGTTGCATGTATAGAGATCACACGATGTATAATCTGAGAGCCCTTGCTTTAATGACATCAACACATTTATACAATAGATCACACACTACCGTATTATCAAACCTCACCCTAGGAGTCTTGGTCGAACCACTACATTAACATAGGAGTCCACCTCAGTTGCAATTTGAACCAACCTCGACTCAAGACCTTTGATAAATCCAATAAACAAGCATTAAATTCCGAACCGGAATACTTTAAATAAATTGACCAATAATGATCTTTGAATCCCTAATGAAAATAAAACAAAAGCATATACAACTCCGCTGCGAAATACATCGATAATGGATATCATCTGAGATCAAATCCCCGACCAACTCTCTCTCCACCCTCGCTTCCAAGTATCCGTGATCGAAATACGGTAGAAACACAAGGGAAAAAATTTCTTAAGGGGTTAGCGATAAGCACTGATTGGCTATCTAGACTCGTGTAGAATTGAGATTGTAATGAGAATTCAACACGAAAGACTATCTAATCACTGCATCTAGTGATGTGACCGTATGGTCCGTATAGGAATATACTTAGCATCACCACCCGTAAAAATGTGGACAACCTCACCGTTGATAAGACCATGAAACCACCTAAAAAGATTCGTGTGAGCAAGCATTTGTAGGCATACTCTACATGTCCTACCAAAATCCGAATATCACTTGAGGAATTGCGCAATCCGGGGTGGTCGACCAACACATAATCATCGTAAGTACTCTAAATTAGCATATCCTGTCCTAACATGGACGAGGAATCACACGCCATAGTTTAACGGACAATAGCTTTTGCTCGAAACTTATTATTTTCATATACAGAGATCACACGATGTTTAATCTCAGAGCCCTAGTTCTAATGACATAAACACATTTATACAATAGATCACACACTACTGTACTATGAAACCTCACCCTAGGAGTCTTGGTCGAACCACTCGCATTAACATAGGAGTCCACCTCAAAGTTGCAAGTTGAACCAACCTCGACTCAAGTCCTTCGATAAATCCAATAAACAAGCATTAAAATCCGAACCGGAATACTTTAAATAAATTGACCAATAATGATCTTGGAATCCCTAATGAAAATAAAACAAAAGCAGATACAACTCCAATTTCGAAATACATCGATAATGGATATCGTCTAATATCAAAACCCCGACCAACTCTCTCTCCACCCTCCGTTCCAAGCACCCGTGATCGAAATACAGAGAAACACAAGGGAAAAAATGTCTTATGGGGTTAGCGATAAGCACCGATTGGCTATCTAGACTCGTGTAGAATTGAGATTGTACCGAGAATTCAACACGGAAGACTATCTAATCACCGCATCTAGTGATGTGACCGTATGGTCCGTATAGGAATATACTTAGCATCGCCCACCCGTAAAAATGTGGACAACCTCACCGTTGATAAGACCATGAAACCACCTAAAAAGATTCGTGTGAGCAGCATTTGTAGGCATACTCTACATGTCCTACGCATAATCCGAATATCACTTGAGGAATTGCGCAATCCGGGGTGGTCGACCAACACATAATCATCGTAAGTACTCTAAATTAGCATATCCTGTCCTAACATGGACGAGGAATCACACGCCATAGTTTAACGGCCAATAGCTTTTGCTCGAAACTTATTATTTTCATATACGTAGAGATCACACGATGTATAATCTCGAGAGCCCTAGTTCTAATGACATAAACACATTTATACAATAGATCACACACTACCGTACTATGAAACCTCACCCTAGGAGTCTTGGTCGAACCACCGCATTAACATAGAGTCCACCTCAGTTGCAAGTTGAACCAACCTCGACTCAAGTCCTTCGATAAATCCAATAAACAAGCATTAAAATCCGAACCGGAATACTTTAAATAAATTGACCAATAATGATCTTGGAATCCCTAATGAAAATAAAACAAAAGCGGATACAACTCCAGTTTCGAAATACATCGATAATGGATATCGTCTAATATCAAAACCCCGACCAACTCTCTCTCCACCCTCCGTTCCAAGTACCCGTGATCGAAATACGAGAAACACAAGGGAAAAAATGTCTTATGGGGTTAGCGATAAGCACCGATTGGCTATCTAGACTCGTGTAGAATTGAGATTGTACCGAGAATTCAACACGGAAGACTATCTAATCACCGCATCTAGTGATGTGACCGTATGGTCCGTATAGGAATATACCTAGCATCACCACCCGTAAAAATGTGGACAACCTCACCGTTGATAAGACCATGAAACCACCTAAAAAGATTCGTGTGAGCAAGCATTTGTAGGCATACTCTACATGTCCTACCGAAATCCGAATATCACTTGAGGGATTGCGCAATCCGGTGGGTGGTCGACCAACACATAATCATCGTAAGTACTCTAAATTAGCATATCCCGTCCTAACATGGACGAGGAATCACACGCCATAGTTTAAAGGCCAATAGCTTTTGCTCGAAACTTATTATTTTCATATATAGAGATCACACGATGTATAATCTCGAGAGCCCTTGTTCTAATGACATAAACACATTTATACAATAGATCACACACTACCGTACTATGAAACCTCACCCTAGGAGTCTTGGTCGAACCACCGCATTAACATAGGAGTCCACCTCAAAGTTGCAAGTTGAACCAACCTCGACTCAAGACCTTCGATAAATCCAATAAACAAGCATTAAAATCCGAACCGGAATACTTTAAATAAATTGACCAATAATGATCTTGGAATCCCTAATGAAAATAAAACAAAAGCAGATACAACTCCAATTCTGAAATACATCGATAATGGATATCGTCTAATATCGAAACCCCGACCAACTCTCTCTCCACCCTCAATTCCAGTACCCGTGACTGAAAAACAAAGAAACACAAGGGAAAAAATGACTTATTGGGTTAGCGATAAGCACTGATTGGCTATCTAGACTCGTGTAGAATTGAGATTGTACTAAGAATTCAACACGGAAGACTATCTAATCAATGCATCTAGTGATGTGACCCTATGGTCCGTATAGGAATATACCTAGCATCAGCCACACGTAACAGTGTGGACAACCTCACCGTTGATAAGACCATGAAACCACCTAAAAAGATTCGTGTGAGCAGCATTTGTACGCATACTCTACTCGTCCTACCAGAATCAGAATATCACTTGAGGGATTGCGCAATCCAGGGGTGGTCGACCAACACATAATCATCGTAATTACTCTAAATTAGCATATCCTATCCTAACATGGACAATGAATCACATGCCATAGTTTAAAGGCCAATAGCTTTTGCTCGAAACTTATTAGTTGCATATATAGGGATCACACGATGTATAATCTGAGAGGCCTTGCTTTAATGACATCAACACATTTATACAACAGATCACACACTACTGTATTATCAAACCTCACCCTAGGAGTCTTGGTCGAACCATCGCATTAACATAGGAGTCCACCTCAGTTGCAATTTGAACCAACCTCGACTCAAGACCTTTGATAAATCCAATAAACAAGCATTAAATTCCGAACCGGACTACTTTAAATAAATTCACCAATAATGATCTTGGAATCCCTAATGAAAATAAAACAAAAGCATATACAATTCCAGCTTCGTAAATACATCGATAATGGATATCATCTAATATCAAATCCCCGACCAACTCTCTCTCCACCCTCAGTTCCAGTACCCGTGACTGAAATACAGAGAAACACAAGGGAAAAAATTTCTTATGGGGTTAGCGATAAGCACTGATTGGCTATGTAGACTCGTGTAGAATTGAGATTGTACTGAGAATTCAACACGGAAGACTATCTAAACACTGCATCTAGTGATGTGACCCTATGGTCCGTATAGGAATATACCTAGCATCAGCCACCCGTAAAAATGTGGACAACCTCACTGTTGATAAGACCATGAAACCACCTAAAAAGATTCGTGTGAGCAAGCATTTGTAGGCATACTCTACATGTCCTACCGTAATCCGAATATCACTTGAGGAATTGCGCAATCCGGGGGTGGTCGACCAACACATAATCATCGTAATTACTCTAAATTAGCATATCCTATCCTAATATGGACGATGAATCACATGCCACAGCTTTAAAGGCCAATAGCTTTTGCTCGAAACTTATTAGTTGCATATATAGAGATCACACGATGTATAATCTGAGAGCCGTTGCTTTAATGACATCAACACATTTATACAATAGATCACACACTACTGTATTATCAAACCTCACCCTAGGAGTCTTGGTCGAACCACCGCATTAACATAGGAGTTCACCTCAAAGTTGCAATTTGAACCAACCTCGACTCAAGACCTTTGATAAATCCAATAAACAAGCATTAAATTCTCGAACTCGGAATACTTTAAATAAATTGACCAATAATGATCTTTGAATCCCTAATGAAAATAAAACAAAAGCATATACAACTCCGCCTTCGAAATACATCGATAATGGATATCGTCTAATATCAAAATCCCGACCATCTCTCTCTCCACCCTCAATTCTAAGTACTCCGTGATCGAAATACGTAGAAACACAAGGGAAAAAATGACTTATTACGTTAGTGATAAGCACTGATTGGCTCTCTAGACTCGTGTAGAATTGAGATTGTACTGAGAATTCAACACGGAAGACTATCTAATCACTGCATCTAGTGATGTGACCCTATGGTCCGTATAGGAATATACCTAGCATCACCACCCGCAAAAATGTGGACAACCTCACCGTTGATAAGACCATGAAACCACCTAAAAAGATTCGTGTGAGCAAGCATTTGTAGGCATACTCTACATGTCGTACCGTAATCCGCATATCACTTGAGGGATTGCGCAATCCGAGGGTGGTCGACCAACACATAATCATCGTAAGTACTCTAAATTAGCATATCCCGTCGTAACATGGACGATGAATCACACGCCATTGTTTAACGGACAATAGCTTTTGCTCGAAACTTATTAGTTGCATATATAGAGATCACACGATGTATAATCTGAGAGCCCTTGCTCTAATGACATCAACACATTTATACAATAGATCACACACTACTGTATTATCAAACCTCACGCTAGGAATCTTGGTCAAACCACTAGTTTAACACAGGAGTCCACCTCACGTTGCAAGTTGATCCAACCTCGACTCAAGACCTTTGATAAATCCAATAAACAAGCATTAAAATCTAAACCGGAATACTTTAAATAAATTGACCAATAATGATCTTGGAATCCCTAATGAAAATAAAACAAAAGCATATACAACACCATTTCCGAATTACATCGATAATGGATATCGTCTAATATCAAAACCCCGACCAACTCTCTATCCACCCTCAATTCTAGTACCCATGATCGAAATACAAAGAAACACAAGGGAAAAAAATGACTTATTGCGTTAGTGATAAGCACTGATTGGCTATCTAGACTCGTGTAGAATTGAGATTGTACTGAGAATTCAACACGGAAGACTATATAATCACTGCATCTAGTGATGTGACCCTATGGTCCGTATAGGAATATACCTAGCATCAGCCACCCGCAATAGTGTGGACAACCTCACCGTTGATAAGACCATGAAACCTCCTAAAAAGATTCGTGTGAGCAGCATTTGTAGGCATACTTTACACGTCCTATTAGAATCTGAATATCACATGAGGGATTGCGCAATCCAGGGGTGGTCGACCAACACATAATCATAGTAACTACTCTAAATTAGCATATCCTATCCTAACATGGACGATGAATCACACGCCACAGTTTAAAGGCCAATAGCTTTTGCCCGAAACTTATTAGTTGCATATCCAGAGATCACACGATGTATAATTTGAGAGCCCTTGCTCTAATAACATCAACACATGTATACAATAGATCACACACTACTGTATTATCAAACCTCATCCTAGGAATCTTGGTCAAACCACTGGTTTAACATCGGAGTCCACCTCACGGTTGCAAGTTGAACCAACCTCGACTCAAGACCTTTGATAAATCCAATAAACAAGCATTAACATCTCGAACCGGAATACTTTAAATAAATTGACCAATAATGATCTTGGAATCCCTAATGAAAATAAAACAAAAGCAGATACAACTCCACTTCGAATTACATCGATAATGGATATCGTCTAATATCAAAACCCCGACCAACTCTCTATCCACCCTCAATTCTAGTACCCATGACTGAAATACAAAGAAACACAAGGGGAAAAATGACTTATTGCGTTAGTGATAAGCACTGATTGGCTATCTAGACTCATGTAGAATTGAGATTGTACTGAGAATTCAACACGGAAGACTATCTAATCACTGCATCTAGTGATGTGACCCTATGGTCCGTATAGGAATATACCTAGCATCAACCACCCGCAATAGTGTGGACAACCTCACCGTTGATAAGACCATGAAACCTCCTAAAAAGATTCGTGTGAGCAGCATTTGTAGGCATACTTTACACGTCCTATTAGAATCTGAATATCACATGAGGGATTGCGCAATCCAGGGGTGGTCGACCAACACATAATCATAGTAACTACTCTAAATTAGCATATCCTATCCTAACATGGACGATGAATCACACGCCACAGTTTAAAGGCCAATAGCTTTTGCCCGAAACTTATTAGTTGCATATTCGTAGATCACACGATGTATAATTTGAGAGCCCTTGCTCTAATAACATCAACACATGTATACAATAGATCACACACTACCGTATTATCAAACCTCACCCTAGGGAATCTCGGTCAAACCACCGGTTTAACACAGGAGTCCACCCTCACCCTGCAAGTTGAACCAACCTCGACTCAAGACCTTTGATAAATCCAATAAACAAGCATTAACATCCGAACCGGAATACTTTAAATAAATTGACCAATAATGATCTTGGAATCCCTAATGAAAATAAAACAAAAGCGGATACAACTCCAGCTCCGAAATACATCGATAATGGATATCGTCTAATATCAAAACCCCGACCAACTCTCTCTCCACCCTCAATTCCAGTACCCGTGACTGAAAAACAGAGAAACACAAGGGAAAAAATGACTTATTGAGTTAGCGATAAGCACTGATTGGCTATCTAGACTTGTGTAGAATTCATATTGTACTGAGAATTCAACATGGAAGACTATCTAATCACTGCATCTAGTGATGTGACCGTATGGTCCGTATAGGAATATACCTAGCATCAGCCACACGTAAAAAGGTGGACAACCTCACCGTTGATAAGACCATGAAACCACCTAAAAAGATTCGTGTGAGCAAACATTTGTAGGCATACTCTACTTGTCCGACCGTAATCCGAATATCACTTGAGGGATCGCGCAATCCAGGGGTGGTCGACCAACACATAATCATCGTAATTACTCTAAATTAGCATATCCTATCCTAATATGGACGATGAATCACATGCCATAGCTTAAAGGCCAATAGCTTTTGCTCGAAACTTATTAGTTGCATATATAGAGATCACACGATGTATAATCCGAGAGCCCTTGCTTTAATGACATCAACACATTTATACAATAGATCACACACTACCGTACTATGAAACCTCACCCTAGAGTCTTGGTCGAACCACTCGCATTAACATAGAGTCCACCTCAGGTTGCAAGTTGAACCAACCTCGACTCAAGACCTTCGATAAATCCAATAAACATGCATTAAAATCTGAACTGGAATACTTTAAATAAATTGACCAATAATGATCTTGGAATCCCTAATGAAAATAAAACAAAAGCAGATACAACTCCAGTTCTGAAATACATCGATAATGGATATCGTCTAATATCAAAACCCCGACCAACTCTCTCTCCACCCTCAATTCCAGTACCCGTGACTGAAAAACAGAGAAACACAAGGGAAAAAATGACTTATTGAGTTAGCGATAAGCACTGATTGGCTATCTAGACTTGTGTAGAATTCAGATTGTACTGAGAATTCAACATGGAAGACTATCTAATCACTGCATCTAGTGATGTGACCGTATGGTCCGTATAGGAATATACCTAGCATCACCACACGTAACAAAGGTGGACAACCTCACCGTTGATAAGACCATGAAACCACCTAAAAAGATTCGTGTGAGCAGCATTTGTAGGCATACTCTACTCGTCCGACCGTAATCCGAATATCACTTGAGGGATTGCGCAATCCAGGGTGGTCGACCAACACATAATCATCGTAATTACTCTAAATTAGCATATCCTATCCTAATATGGACGATGAATCACATGCCACAGTTTAAAGGCCAATAGCTTTTGCTCGAAACTTATTAGTTGCATATATAGAGATCACACGATGTATAATCTGAGAGCCCTTGCTTTAATGACATCAACACATTTATACAATAGATCACACACTACTGTACTATGAAACCTCACCCTAGGAGTCTTGGTCGAACCATCGCATTAACATAGGAGTCCACCTCAGTTGCAAGTTGAACCAACCTCGACTCAAGACCTTCGATAAATCCAATAAACAAGCATTAAAATCTCGAACTCGGAATACTTTAAATAAATTGACCAATAATGATCTTGGAATCCCTAATGAAAATAAAACAAAAGCATATACAACTCAGCTTCGAAATACATCGATAATGGATATCGTCTAATATCAAAACCCCGACCAACTCTCTCTCCACCCTCAATTCTAGTACCCGTGATCGAAATACAGAAACACAAGGGAAAAAATTTGACTTATTGCGTTAGTGATAAGCACCGATTGGCTATCTAGACTCGTGTAGAATTGAGATTGTACCGAGAATTCAACACGGAAGACTATCTAATCACCGCATCTAGTGATGTGACCGTATGGTCCGTATAGGAATATACCTAGCATCGCCCACACGTAATAATGTGGACAACCTCACCGTTGATAAGACCATGAAACCACCTAAAAAGATTCGTGTGAGCAAAAGCATTTGTAGGCATACTCTACATGTCGTACTGTAATCCGAATATCGCTTGAGGGATTGCACAATTCGATGGTTGGTCGACCAACACATAATCATCGTAAGTACTCTAAATTAGCATATCCTATCCTAACATGGACGAGGAATCACATGCCATAGTTTAACGGACAATAGCTTTTGCTCGAAACTTATTATTTTCATATACAGAGATCACACGATGTATAATCTGAGAGCCCTAGTTATAATGACATAAACACATTTATACAATAGATCACACACTACTGTACTATGAAACCTCACCCTAGGAGTCTTGTTCGAACCACTGCATTAACATAGAGTCCACCTCAGGTTGCAAGTTGAACCAACCTCGACTCAAGACCTTCGATAAATCCAATAAACATGCATTAAAATCTGAACTGGAATACTTTAAATAAATTGACCAATAATGATCTTGGAATCCGTAATGAAAATAAAACAAAAGCAGATACAACTCCAAGCTTCGAAATACATCGATAATGGATATCGTCTAATATCAAAACCCCGACCAACTCTCTCTCCACCCTCAATTCCAGTACCCGTGACTGAAAAACAGAGAAACACAAGGGAAAAAATGACTTATTAAGTTAGCGATAAGCACTGATTGGCTATCTAGACTTGTGTAGAATTCAGATTGTACTGAGAATTCAACATGGAAGACTATCTAATCACTGCATCTAGTGATGTGACCGTAAGGTCCGTATAGGAATATACCTAGCATCAGCCACACGTAACAGTGTGGACAACCTCACCGTTGATAAGACCATGAAACCACCTAAAAAGATTCGTGTGAGAAGCATTTGTAGGCATACTCTACTCGTCCTACCAGAATCTGAATATCACTTGAGGGATTGCGCAATCCAGGGGTGGTCGACCAACACATAATCATCGTAATTACTCTAAATTAGCATATCCTATCCTAACATGGACGATGAATCACATGCCACAGTTTAAAGGCCAATAGCTTTTGCTCGAAACTTATTAGTTGCATGTATAGAGATCACACGATGTATAATCTGAGAGCCCTTGCTTTAATGACATCAACACATTTATACAATAGATCACACACTACTGTATTATCAAACCTCACCCTAGGAGTCTTGGTCGAACCACTGCATTAACATAGGAGTCCACCTCAAAGTTGCAATTTGAACCAACCTCGACTCAAGACCTTTGATAAATCCAATAAACAAGCATTAAATTCTCGAATCGGAATACTTTAAATAAATTGACCAATAATGATCTTTGAATCCCTAATGAAAATAAAACAAAAGCATATAGAACTCAGCTGAGAAATACATCGATAATGGATATCATCTCGAGATCAAATCCCCGACCAACTCTCTCTCCACCCTCGGTTCCAAGTACCCGTGGATCGAAATACATAGAAACACAAGGGAAAAAATTTCTTATGGGGTTAGCGATAAGCACTGATTGGCTATCTAGACTCGTGTAGAATTGAGATTGTAATGAGAATTCAACACGAAAGACTATCTAATCACTGCATCTAGTGATGTGACCGTATGGTCCGTATATGAATATACTTAGCATCAGCCACCCGTAAAAATGTGGACAACCTCACCGTTGATAAGACCATGAAACCACCTAAAAAGATTCGTGTGAGCAAGCATTTGTAGGCATACTCTACATGTCCTACCGGAATCCGAATATCACTTGAGGAATTGCGCAATCCGGGGTGGCCGACCAACACATAATCATCGTAAGTACTCTAAATTAGCATATCCTGTCCTAACATGGACGAGGAATCACACGCCATAGTTTAACGGACAAAAGCTTTTGCTCGAAACTTATTATTTTCATATACAGAGATCACACGATGTATAATCTGAGAGCCCTAGTTCTAATGACATAAACACATTTATACAATAGATCACACACTACTGTACTATGAAACCTCACCCTAGGAGTCTTGGTCAAACCACTGCATTAACATAGGAGTCCACCTCAGGTTGCAAGTTGAACCAACCTCGACTCAAGTCCTTCGATAAATCCAATAAACAAGCATTAAAATCTGAACTGGAATACTTTAAATAAATTGACCAATAATGATCTTGGAATCCCTAATGAAAATAAAACAAAAGCAGATACAACTCCAATTCAAATACATCGATAATGGATATCGTCTAATATCAAAACCCCGACCAACTCTCTCTCCACCCTCCGTTCCAGTACCCGTGACTGAAATACAGAGAAACACAAGGGAAAAAATTTCTTATGGGGTTAGCGATAAGCACTGATTGGCTATCTAGACTCGTGTAGAATTGAGATTGTACTGAGAATTCAACACGGAAGACTATCTAATCACTGCATCTAGTGATGTGACCGTATGGTCCGTATAGGAATATACTTAGCATCACCACCCGTAAAAATGTGGACAACCTCACCGTTGATAAGACCATGAAACCACCTAAAAAGATTCGTGTGAGCAGCATTTGTAGGCATACTCTACATGTCCTACCGAATCCGAATATCACTTGAGGAATTGCGCAATCCGGGGGTGGTCGACCAACACATAATCATCGTAAGTACTCTAAATTAGCATATCCCGTCCTAACATGGACGAGGAATCACACGCCATAGTTTAACGGACAATAGCTTTTGCTCGAAACTTATTATTTTCATATACAGAGATCACACGATGTATAATCCGAGAGCCCTAGTTCTAATGACATAAACACATTTATACAATAGATCACACACTACTGTACTATGAAACCTCACCCTAGGAGTCTTGGTCGAACCACTGCATTAACATAGGAGTCCACCTCAGGTTGCAAGTTGAACCAACCTCGACTCAAGACCTTCGATAAATCCAATAAACAAGCATTAAAATCCGAACTGGAATACTTTAAATAAATTGACCAATAATGATCTTGGAATCCCTAATGAAAATAAAACAAAAGCAGATACAACTCCAATTCTGAAATACATCGATAATGGATATCGTCTAATATCGAAACCCCGACCAACTCTCTCTCCACCCTCAATTCCAAGCATTCGTGACCGAAAAACAGAGAAACACAAGGGAAAAAATGACTTATTGAGTTAGCGATAAGCACTGATTGGCTATCTAGACTCGTGTAGAATTGAGATTGTACTAAGAATTCAACACGGAAGACTATCTAATCAATGCATCTAGTGATGTGACCCTATGGTCCGTATAGGAATATACCTAGCATCAGCCACACGTAACAGTGTGGACAACCTCACCGTTGATAAGACCATGAAACCACCTAAAAAGATTCGTGTGAGCAGCATTTGTACGCATACTCTACTCGTCCTACCAGAATCCGAATATCACTTGAGGGATTGCGCAATCCAGGGTGGTCGACCAACACATAATCATCGTAATTACTCTAAATTAGCATATCCTATCCTAACATGGACAATGAATCACATGCCATAGTTTAAAGGCCAATAGCTTTTGCTCGAAACTTATTAGTTGCATATATAGAGATCACACGATGTATAATCTGAGAGGCCTTGGTTTAATGACATCAACACATTTATACAACAGATCACACACTACTGTATTATCAAACCTCACCCTAGGAGTCTTGGTCGAACCATTGCATTAACATAGGAGTCCACCTCAGGTTGCAATTTGAACCAACCTCGACTCAAGACCTTTGATAAATCCAATAAACAAGCATTAAATTCTGACCTGGAATACTTTAAATAAATTCACCAATAATGATCTTGGAATCCCTAATGAAAATAAAACAAAAGCATATACAATTCCAGTTCAGAAATACATCGATAATGGATATCATCTGATATCAAATCCCCGACCAACTCTCTCTCCACCCTCCGCTCCAAAGCACTCGTGATCGAAATACGGAGAAACACAAGGGAAAAAATTTCTTATGGGGTTAGCGATAAGCACCGATTGGCTATGTAGACTCGTGTAGAATTGAGATTGTACTCGAGAATTCAACACGGAAGACTATCTAAACACCGCATCTAGTGATGTGACCCTATGGTCCGTATAGGAATATACCTAGCATCACCCACCCGTAAAAATGTGGACAACCTCACCGTTGATAAGACCATGAAACCACCTAAAAAGATTCGTGTGAGCAAGCATTTGTAGGCATACTCTACATGTCCTACCGTAATCTGAATATCACTTGAGGAATTGCGCAATCCGGGGGTGGTCGACCAACACATAATCATCGTAATTACTCTAAATTAGCATATCCTATCCTAATATGGACGATGAATCACATGCCACAGTTTAAAGGCCAATAGCTTTTGCTCGAAACTTATTAGTTGCATATATAGAGATCACACGATGTATAATCTGAGAGCCGTTGCTTTAATGACATCAACACATTTATACAATAGATCACACACTACTGTATTATCAAACCTCACCCTAGGAGTCTTGGTCGAACCACTGCATTAACATAGGAGTTCACCTCAAGTTGCAATTTGAACCAACCTCGACTCAAGACCTTTGATAAATCCAATAAACAAGCATTAAATTCTCGACTCGGAATACTTTAAATAAATTGACCAATAATGATCTTTGAATCCCTAATGAAAATAAAACAAAAGCATATAGAACTCCAGTTCAGAAATACATCGATAATGGATATCATCTGATATCAAATCCCCGACTAACTCTCTCTCCACCCTCCGTTCTAGTACCCGTGACTGAAATACAGAGAAACACAAGGGAAAAAATTTCTTATGGGGTTAGCGATAAGCATTGATTGGCTATCTAGACTCGTGTAGAATTGAGATTGTACTGAGAATTCAACACGGAAGACTATCTAAACACTGCATCTAGTGATGTGACCCTATGGTCCGTATAGGAATATACCTAGCATCAGCCACCCGTAAAAATGTGGACAACCTCACCGTTGATAAGACCATGAAACCACCTAAAAAGATTCGTGTGAGCAAGCATTTGTAGGCATACTCTACATGTCCTACCGCAATCCGAATATCACTTGAGGAATTGCGCAATCCGGGGGTGGTCGACCAACACATAATCATCGTAATTACTCTAAATTAGCATATCCTATCCTAATATGGACGATGAATCACATGCCACGCTTTAAAGGCCAATAGCTTTTGCTCGAAACTTATTAGTTGCATATATAGAGATCACACGATGTATAATCCGAGAGCCGTTGCTTTAATGACATCAACACATTTATACAATAGATCACACACTACCGTATTATCAAACCTCACCCTAGGAGTCTTGGTCGAACCACTGCATTAACATAGGAGTTCACCTCAGGTTGCAATTTGAACCAACCTCGACTCAAGACCTTTGATAAATCCAATAAACAAGCATTAAATTCTGACCTGGAATACTTTAAATAAATTGACCAATAATGATCTTTGAATCCCTAATGAAAATAAAACAAAAGCATATAGAACTCCGAATCGAAATACATCGATAATGGATATCATCTGGATATCAAATCCCCGACTAAGTCTCTCTCCACCCTCCGTTCCAAGCATCCGTGATCGAAAATACGAGAGAAACACAAGGGAAAAAATTTCTTATGGGGTTAGCGATAAGCACCGATTGGCTATCTAGACTCGTGTAGAATTGAGATTGTAC
Source organism: Linum usitatissimum (assembly GCA_030674075.2). NCBI lineage: Eukaryota > Viridiplantae > Streptophyta > Magnoliopsida > Malpighiales > Linaceae > Linum > Linum usitatissimum. Next base: position 29,330 of record JAUJYP020001512.1, on the reverse strand, counting down.
CGAGAATTCAACACGGAAGACTATCTAATCACCGCATCTAGTGATGTGACCGTATGATCCGTATAGGAATATACTTAGCATCACCCACCCGTAAAAATGTGGACAACCTCACCGTTGATAAGACCATGAAACCACCTAAAAAGATTCGTGTGAGCAAGCATTTGTAGACATACTCTACATGTCCTACCGAAATCCGAATATCACTTGAGGAATTGCGCAATCCGGGGGTGGTCGACCAACACATAATCATCGTAATCACTCTAAATTAGCATATCCTATCCTAACATGGACGATGAATCACATGCCACGCTTTAAAGGCCAATAGCTTTTGCTCGAAACTTATTAGTTGCATATATAGAGATCACACGATGTATAATCTGAGAGCCGTTGCTTTAATGACATCAACACATTTATACAATAGATCACACACTACTGTATTATCAAACCTCACCCTAGGAGTCTTGGTCGAACCACTGCATTAACATAGGAGTTCACCTCAGGTTGCAATTTGAACCAACCTCGAATCAAGACCTTTGATAAATCCAATAAACAAGCATTAAATTCTGACCTGGAATACTTTAAATAAATTGACCAATAATGATCTTTGAATCCCTAATGAAAATAAAACAAAAGCATATAGAACTCCAGTTCAGAAATACATCGATAATGGATATCATCTGATATCAAATCCCCGACTAACTCTCTCTCCACCCTCCGTTCCAAGCACCCGTGATCGAAATACAGAGAAACACAAGGGAAAAAATTTCTTAATGGGTTAGCGATAAGCACTGATTGGCTATCTAGACTCGTGTAGAATTGAGATTGTACTAAGAATTCAACACGGAAGACTATCTAATCACTGCATCTAGTGATGTGACCGTATGATCCGTATAGGAATATACTTAGCATCAGCCACCCGTAAAAATGTGGACAACCTAACCGTTGATAAGACCATGAAACCACCAAAAAAGATTCGTGTGAGCAGATTTGTAGACATACTCTACATGTCCTACCAAAATCTGAATATCACTTGAGGAATTGCGCAATCCGGGGGTGGTCGACCAACACATAATCATCGTAAGTACTCTAAATTAGCATATCCTGTCCTAACATGGACGAGGAATCACACGCCATAGTTTAACGGACAATAGCTTTTGCTCGAAACTTATTATTTTCATATACAGAGATCACACAATGTATAATCTGAGAGCCCTAGTTCTAATGACATAAACACATTTATACAATAGATCACACACTACTGTACTATGAAACCTCACCCTAGGAGTCTTGGTCGAACCACTGCATTAACATAGGAGTCCACCTCAGGTTGCAAGATGAACCAACCTCGACTCAAGACCTTCGATAAATCCAATAAACAAGCATTAAAATCTGAACTGGAATACTTTAAATAAATTGACCAATAATGATCTTTGAATCCCTAATGAAAATAAAACAAAAGCATATAGAACTCCAGTTCAGAAATACATCGATAATGGATATCATCTGATATCAAATCCCCGACTAACTCTCTCTCCACCCTCCGTTCCAGTACCCGTGACTGAAATATAGAGAAACACAAGGGAAAAAATTTCTTATGGGGTTAGCGATAAGCACTGATTGGCTATCTAGACTCGTGTAGAATTGAGATTGTACTGAGAATTCAACACGGAAGACTATCTAAACACTGCATCTAGTGATGTGACCCTATGGTCCGTATAGGAATATACCCAGCATCAGCCACCCGTAAAAATGTGGACAACCTCACCGTTGATAAGACCATGAAACCACCTAAAAAGATTCGTGTGAGCAGCATTTGTAGGCATACTCTACATGTCCTACCAGAATCTGAATATCACTTGAGGAATTGCGCAATCCGGGGGTGGTCGACCAACACATAATCATCGTAATTACTCTAAATTAGCATATCCTATCCTAATATGGACGATGAATCACATGCCACAGTTTAAAGGCCAATAGCTTTTGCTCGAAACTTATTAGTTGCATATATAGAGATCACACGATGTATAATCTGAGAGCCGTTGCTTTAATGACATCAACACATTTATACAATAGATCACACACTACTGTATTATCAAACCTCACCCTAGGAGTCTTGGTCGAACCACTGCATTAACATAGGAGTTCACCTCAGGTTGCAATTTGAACCAACCTCGACTCAAGACCTTTGATAAATCCAATAAACAAGCATTAAATTCTGACTCGGAATACTTTAAATAAATTGACCAATAATGATCTTTGAATCCCTAATGAAAATAAAACAAAAGCATATAGAACTCCAGCTCCAAATACATCGATAATGGATATCATCTCGATATCAAATCCCCGACTAACTCTCTCTCCACCCTCCGTTCCAAGCACCCGTGATCGAAATACAGAGAAACACAAGGGAAAAAATTTCTTATGGGGTTAGCGATAAGCACCGATTGGCTATCTAGACTCGTGTAGAATTGAGATTGTACTGAGAATTCAACACGGAAGACTATCTAATCACTGCATCTAGTGATGTGACCGTATGATCCGTATAGGAATATACTTAGCATCAGCCACCCGTAAAAATGTGGACAACCTCACCGTTGATAAGACCATGAAACCACCTAAAAAGATTCGTGTGAGCAAGCATTTGTAGACATACTCTACATGTCCTACCAAATCCGAATATCACTTGAGGAATTGCGCAATCCGGGGGTGGTCGACCAACACATAATCATCGTAATTACTCTAAATTAGCATATCCTATCCTAACATGGACGATGAATCACATGCCACAGTTTAAAGGCCAATAGCTTTTGCTCGAAACTTATTAGTTGCATATATAGAGATCACACGATGTATAATCTGAGAGCCGTTGCTTTAATGACATCAACACATTTATACAATAGATCACACACTACTGTATTATCAAACCTCACCCTAGGAGTCTTGGTCGAACCACTGCATTAACATAGGAGTTCACCTCAAAGTTGCAATTTGAACCAACCTCGAATCAAGACCTTTGATAAATCCAATAAACAAGCATTAAATTCTCGACCGGAATACTTTAAATAAATTGACCAATAATGATCTTTGAATCCCTAATGAAAATAAAACAAAAGCATATAGAACTCCAACCCTAAATACATCGATAATGGATATCATCCGATATCAAATCCCCGACTAACTCTCTCTCCACCCTCCGTTCCAGCACTCCGTGACTCGAAATACGGAGAAACACAAGGGAAAAAATTTCTTATGGGGTTAGCGATAAGCACCGATTGGCTATCTAGACTCGTGTAGAATTGAGATTGTACCGAGAATTCAACACGGAAGACTATCTAATCACCGCATCTAGTGATGTGACCGTATGATCCGTATAGGAATATACTTAGCATCACCACCCGTAAAAATGTGGACAACCTCACCGTTGATAAGACCATGAAACCACCTAAAAAGATTCGTGTGAGCAGCATTTGTAGACATACTCTACATGTCCTACCTAATCCGAATATCACTTGAGGAATTGCGCAATCCGGGGGTGGTCGACCAACACATAATCATCGTAATTACTCTAAATTAGCATATCCTATCCTAACATGGACGATGAATCACATGCCACGCTTTAAAGGCCAATAGCTTTTGCTCGAAACTTATTAGTTGCATATATAGAGATCACACGATGTATAATCTGAGAGCCGTTGCTTTAATGACATCAACACATTTATACAATAGATCACACACTACTGTATTATCAAACCTCACCCTAGGAGTCTTGGTCGAACCACCGCATTAACATAGAGTTCACCTCAAAGTTGCAATTTGAACCAACCTCGAATCAAGACCTTTGATAAATCCAATAAACAAGCATTAAATTCCGACCCGGAATACTTTAAATAAATTGACCAATAATGATCTTTGAATCCCTAATGAAAATAAAACAAAAGCATATAGAACTCCAGTTCAGAAATACATCGATAATGGATATCATCTGATATCAAATCCCCGACTAACTCTCTCTCCACCCTCCGTTCCAAGCATTCGTGATCGAAATACAGAGAAACACAAGGGAAAAAATTTCTTATGGGGTTAGCGATAAGCACTGATTGGCTATCTAGACTCGTGTAGAATTGAGATTGTACTAAGAATTCAACACGGAAGACTATCTAATCACTGCATCTAGTGATGTGACCGTATGATCCGTATAGGAATATACTTAGCATCAGCCACCCGTAAAAATGTGGACAACCTAACCGTTGATAAGACCATGAAACCACCTAAAAAGATTCGTGTGAGCAGCATTTGTAGACATACTCTACATGTCCTACCAAAATCTGAATATCACTTGAGGAATTGCGCAATCCGGGGGTGGTCGACCAACACATAATCATCGTAAGTACTCTAAATTAGCATATCCTGTCCTAACATGGACGAGGAATCACACGCCATAGTTTAACGGACAATAGCTTTTGCTCGAAACTTATTATTTTCATATACAGAGATCACACAATGTATAATCTGAGAGCCCTAGTTCTAATGACATAAACACATTTATACAATAGATCACACACTACTGTACTATGAAACCTCACCCTAGGAGTCTTGGTCGAACCACTGCATTAACATAGGAGTCCACCTCAGGTTGCAAGATGAACCAACCTCGACTCAAGACCTTCGATAAATCCAATAAACAAGCATTAAAATCTGAACTGGAATACTTTAAATAAATTGACCAATAATGATCTTGGAATCCCTAATGAAAATAAAACAAAAGCAGATACAACTCCAATTCTGAAATACATCGATAATGGATATCGTCTAATATCAAATCCCCGACTAACTCTCTCTCCACCCTCCGTTCCAGTACCCGTGACTAAAATACAGAGAAACACAAGGGAAAAAATGACTTGTGGGGTTAGCGATAAGCACTGATTGGCTATCTAGACTCGTGTAGAATTGAGATTGTACTAAGAATTCAACACGGAAGACTATCTAATCACTGCATCTAGTGATGTGACCGTATGATCCGTATAGGAATATACTTAGCATCAGCCACCCGTAAAAATGTGGACAACCTAACCGTTGATAAGACCATGAAACCACCAAAAAAGATTCGTGTGAGCAGCATTTGTACGCATACTCTACTCGTCCTACCAGAATCTGAATATCACTTGAGGGATTGCGCAATCCAGGGGTGGTCGACCAACACATAATCATCGTAATTACTCTAAATTAGCATATCCTATCCTAACATGGACGATGAATCACATGCCACAGTTTAAAGGCCAATAGCTTTTGCTCGAAACTTATTAGTTGCATATATAGAGATCACACGATGTATAATCTGAGAGCCCTTGCTTTAATGACATCAACACATTTATACAATAGATCACACACTACTGTATTATCAAACCTCACCCTACGAGTCTTGGTCGAACCACCGCATTAACATAGGAGTCCACCTCGAGTTGCAATTTGAACCAACCTCGACTCAAGACCTTTGATAAATCCAATAAACAAGCATTAAATTCTGACCTCCGGAATACTTTAAATAAATTGACCAATAATGATCTTTGAATCCCTAATGAAAATAAAACAAAAGCATATAGAACTCCGCCGAAATACATCGATAATGGATATCATCCGATATCAAATCCCCGACCAACTCTCTCTCCACCTTCCGTTCCAAGCATTCGTGACCGAAATACAGAAACACAAGGGAAAAAATTTCATATGGGGTTAGCGATAAGCACTGATTGGCTATCTAGACTCGTGTAGAATTGAGATTGTACTGAGAATTCAACACGAAAGACTATCTAATCACTGCATCTAGTGATGTGACCGTATGGTCCGTATAGGAATATACGTAGCATTAGCCACCCGTAAAAATGTGGACAACCTCACCGTTGATAAGACCATGAAACAACCTAAAAAGATTCGTGTGAGCAGCATTTGTAGACATACTCTACATGTCCTACCATAATCTGAATATCACTTGAGGAATTGCGCAATCCGGGGGTGGTCGACCAACACATAATCATCGTAAGTACTCTAAATTAGCATATCCTGTCCTAACATGGACGATGAATCACATGCCACAGTTTAAAGGCCAATAGCTTTTGCTCGAAACTTATTAGTTGCATATATAGAGATCACACGATGTATAATCTGAGAGCCCTTGCTTTAATGACATCAACACATTTATACAATAGATCACACACTACTGTATTATCAAACCTCACCCTACGAGTCTTGGTCGAACCACTGCATTAACATAGGAGTCCACCTCAGGTTGCAATTTGAACCAACCTCGACTCAAGACCTTTGATAAATCCAATAAACAAGCATTAAATTCTGACCTAAGAATACTTTAAATAAATTGACCAATAATGATATTTGAATCCCTAATGAAAATAAAACAAAAGCATATAGAACTCCAGTTCAGAAATACATCGATAATGGATATCATCTGATATCAAATCCCCGACCAACTCTCTCTCCACCCTCCGTTCCAAGACCCGTGATCGAAATACGAGAAACACAAGGGAAAAAATTTCTTATGGGGTTAGCGATAAGCACTGATTGGCTATCTAGACTCGTGTAGAATTGAGATTGTACTGAGAATTCAACACGAAAGACTATCTAATCACTGCATCTAGTGATGTGACCGTATGGTCCGTATAGGAATATACTTAGCATTAGCCACCCGTAAAAATGTGGACAACCTCACCGTTGATAAGACCATGAAACAACCTAAAAAGATTCGTGTGAGCAGCATTTGTAGACATACTCTACATGTCCTACCAGAATCTGAATATCACTTGAGGAATTGCGCAATCCGGGGTGGTCGACCAACACATAATCATCGTAAGTACTCTAAATTAGCATATCCCGTCCTAACATGGACGAGGAATCACACGCCATAGTTTAACGGACAATAGCTTTTGCTCGAAACTTATTATTTTCATATACAGAGATCAAACGATGTATAATCTGAGAGCCCTAGTTCTAATGACATAAACACATTTATACAATAGATCACACACTACTGTACTATGAAACCTCACCCTAGGAGTCTTGGTCGAACCACTGCATTACCATAGGAGTCCACCTCAGGTTGCAAGTTGAACCAACCTCGACTCAAGACCTTCGATAAATCCAATAAACAAGCAATAAAATCGGAACTGGAATACTTTAAATAAATTGACCAATAATGATCTTGGAATCCCTAATGAAAATAAAATAAAAGCAGATACAACTCCAATTCTGAAATACATCGATAATGGATATCGTCTAATATCAAAACCCCGACCAACTCTCTCTCCACCCTCAATTCCAAGCATTTCGGATCGAAAAACGTAGAAACACAAGGGAAACAATGACTTATTGGGCTAGCGATACGCACCGATTGGCTATCTAGACTCGTGTAGAATTGCGATTGTACTAAGAATTCAACACCGAAGACTATCTAATCAATGCATCTAGTGATGTGACCCTATGGTCCGTATAGGAATATACCTAGCATCACCCACACGTAACAAAGTGTGGACAACCTCACCGTTTATAAGACCATGAAACCACCTAAAAAGATTCGTGTGAGCAAGCATTTGTACGCATACTCTACTCGTCCTACTCGTAATCCGAATATCACTTGAGGGATTGCGCAATCTAAAGGGTGGTCGACCAACACATAATCATCGTAATTACTCTAAATTAGCATATCCTATCCTAACATGGACGATGAATCACATGCCACAGCTTTAAAGGCCAATAGCTTTTGCTCGAAACTTATTAGTTGCATATATAGAGATCACACGATGTATAATCTGAGAGCCCTTGCTTTAATGACATCAACACATTTATACAATAGATCACACACTACTGTATTATCAAACCTCACCCTAGGAGTCTTGGTCGAACCATTGCATTAACATAGGAGTCCACCTCGTGGTGCAATTTGAACCAACCTCGACTCAAGACCTTTGATAAATCCAATAAACAAGCATTAAATTCCGACTCCGGAATACTTGAAATAAATTTACCAATAATGATCTTGGAATCCCTAATGAAAATAAAACAAAAGCATATACAACTCCAGTCGTAAATACATCGATAATGGATATCATCCGATATCAAATCCTTGACCAACTCTCTCTCCACCCTCGCTCCAAGATTTCACTGATCGAAATACGTAGAAACACAAGGGAAAAAATTTCTTATGGGGTTAGCGATAAGCAATGATTGGCTTTGTAGACTCGTGTAGAATTGAGATTGTACTGAGAATTCAACACGGAAGACTATCTAAACACTGCATCTAGTGATGTGACCCTATGGTCCGTATAGGAATATACCTAGCATCAGCCACCCGTAAAAATGTGGACAACCTCACTGTTGATAAGACCATGAAACCACCTAAAAAGATTCGTGTGAGCAGCATTTGTAGCCATACTCTACATGTCCTACCGGAATCCGAATATCACTTGAGGAATTGCGCAATCCGGGGTGGTCGACCAACACATAATCATCGTAAGTACTCTAAATTAGCATATCCTGTCCTAACATGGATGATGAATCACACGCCACAGTTTAACAAACAATAGCTACTGCTCGAAACTAATTAGTTTCATATACAGAGATCACACGATGTATAATTTGAGAGCCCTAGTTCTAATGACATCAACACATTTATACAATAGATCACACACTATTGTATTCTCAAACCTCACCCTAGGAGTCTTGGTTGAACCACATCATTAACATAGGAGTCCACCTCAAAGTTGCAATTTGAACCAACCTCGACTCAAGACCTTTGATAAAACCAATAAACAAGCATTAAAATCTGAACTGGAATACTTTAAATAAATTGACCAATAATGATCTTGGAATCCCTAATGAAAATAAAACAAAAGCAGATACAACTCCAATTCAGAAATACATCGATAATGGATATCATCTGATATCAAATCCCCGACATACTCTCACTCCACCCTTAGTTCCAGTACCCGTGACTGAAATACATAGAAACACAAGGGAAAAAAGTCTTATTGGGTTAGTGATAAGCACTGATTGGCTATCTAGACTCGTGTAGAATTGAGATTGTACTAAGAATTCAACACGGAAGACTATCTAATCAATGCATCTAGTGATGTGACCCTATGGTCCGTATAGGAATATACCTAGAATCGACCACCCGCAACAAGGTGGACAACCTCACCGTTGATAAGACCATGAAACCACCCTAAAAAGATTCGTGTGAGCAAAACATTTATAGGCATACTTGACACGTCCTATCAGAATATGAATATCACTTGAGGGATTGGGCAATCCAAGGGTGGTCGACCAACACATAATCATAGTAAGTACACTAAATTAGCATATCCAATCCTAACATGGACGATGGATCACACGCCACAGTTTAAAGGCCAATAGCTTTTGCTCGAAACTTATTAGTTGCATATACAGAGATCACACGATGTATAATCTGAGAGCCCTTGCTCTAATGACATCAACAAATTGATACAATAGATCACACACTACTGTATTATCAAACCTCACCCTAGGAGTCTTGGTCAAACCACCGGTTTAACACGAGTCCAACTCACGTTGCAAGTTGAACCAACCTCGACTCATGACCTTTGTTAAATCCAATAAACAAGCATTAAAATCCGAACTACAATACTTTAAATAAATTGACCAATAATGATCTTGGAATCCCTAATGAAAATAAAACAAAAGCGATACAACTCAGCTTCGAAATACATCGACAATGGATATCGTCTACTATCAAAACCCCGACCAACTCTCTCTCCACCCCCGCCTCCAGACCCGTGGATGAAATACATAGAAACACAAGGGAAAAAAAGACTTATTGGGTTAGTGATAAGCACTGATTGGCTATCTAGACTCGTGTAGAATTGAGATTGTACTGAGAATTCAACACGGAAGACTATCTAATCACTGCATCTAGTGATGTTACCCTATGGTCCGTATAGGAATATACCTAGCATCAACCACCCGCAACAGTCTGGACAACCTCATCGTTGATAAGACCATGAAACCACCTAAAAACATTCGTGTGAGCAGCATTTGTAGGCATACTCTACATGTCCTACCAGAACCTGAATATCACTTGAGGGATTGCGCAATCTGGGGGTGGTCTACCAACATATAATCATCCTAAGTACTCTAAATTAGCATATCCTGTCCTAACATGGACGATGAATCACACGCCACAGTTTAACGGACAATAGCTTTTGCCTGAAACTTATTAGTTTCATATACAGAGATCACACGATGGATAATCTGAGAGCCCTTGCTCTAATGACATCAAAAAATTTATAGAATAGATCACACACTACTGTATTATCAAACCTCACCCTAGGAGTCTTGGTCAAACCACCGGTTTAACACAAGAGTGCACCTCAGGGTGCAAGTTGAACCAACCTCGACTCAAGACCTTTGATAAATCCAATAAACAAGCATTAAAATCTAAATCGGAATACTTTAAATAAATTGACCAATAATGATCTTGGAATCCCTAATGAAAATAAAACAAAAGCGTATACAACTCCGCTTCGAAATACATCGACAATGGATATCGTCTACTATCAAAACCCCGACCAACTCTCTCTCCACCCCCAGTTCCAGTACCCGTGACTGAAATACAGAGAAACACAAGGGAAAAAATTTCTTATGGGGTTAGCGATAAGCACTGATTGGCTATCTAGACTCGTGTAGAATTGAGATTGTACCGAGAATTCAACACGGAAGACTATCTAATCACCGCATCTAGGATGTGACCCTATGGTCCGTATAGGAATATACCTAGCATCAGCCACCCGTAACAAAGTTGTCGACAACCTCACCGTTGATAAGACCATCAAACCACGTAAAAAGATTCGTGTGAGCGCATTTGTAGGCATACTCTACATGTCCTACCGTAACTCCGAATATCACTTGAGGGATTGCGCAATCCGGGGGTGGTCTACCAACATATAATCATCCTAAGTACTCTAAATTAGCATATCCCGTCCTAACATGGACGATGAATCACACGCCACGCTTAACGGCCAATAGCTTTTGCCTCGAAACTTATTAGTTTCATATACGAGATCACAGATGTATAATCTAAGTGCCCTAGTTTTAATGACATCAAGACATTTATACAATAGATCACACACTACCGTATTATCAAACCTCACCCTAGGAGTCTTGGTCGAACCACATCGCATTAACATAGGAGTCCACCTCAGTTGCAAGTTGAACCAACCTCGACTCAAGTCCTTTGATAAATCCAATAAACAAGCATTAAAATCCGAACCGGAATACTTTAAATAAATTGACCAATAATGATCTTGGAATCCCTAATGAAAATAAAACAAAAGCAGATACAACTCCGTAAAATACATCGATAATGGATATCGTCTAATATCAAAACCGCGACCGACTCTCTCTCCACCCTCAATTCCAAGCATTCGTGGACCGAAATACGAGAAACACAAGGGAAAAAATGTATTATTGGGTTAGTGATAAGCACTGATAGGCTATCTAGACTCGTGTAGAATTGAGATTGTTCTGAGAATTCAACACGGAAGACTATCTAATCAATGCATCTAGTGATGTGACCCTATGGTCCGTATAGGAATATACCTAGCATCAACCACCCGTAACAAAGGTGGACAACCTCACCGTTGATAAGACCATGAAACCACGTAAAAAGATTCGTGTGAGCAAAAGCATTTGTAGGCATACTCTACATGTCCTACCGTAATCCGAATATTACTTGAGGGATTTCGCAATCCGGGGGTGGTCTACCAACACATAATCATCGTAAGTACTCTAAATTAGCATATCCGTCCTAACATGGACGATGAATCACACGCCATAGTTTAAAGGCCAATAGCTTTTGCTCGAAACTTATTAGTTGCATATACAGAGATCACACGATGTATAATCTGAGAGCCCTTGCTCTAATGACATCAACAAATTTATAGAATAGATCACACACTACTGTATTATCAAACCTCACCCTAGGAGTCTTGGTCAAACCACTGGTTTAACACAGGAGTGCACCTCAGGGTGCAAGTTGAACCAACCTCGACTCAAGACCTTTGATAAATCCAATAAACAAGCATTAAAATCCGAACCGGAATACTTTAAATAAATTGACCAATAATGATCTTGGAATCCCTAATGAAAATAAAACAAAAGCAGATACAACTCCAATTCAGAAATACATCGATAATGGATATCATCTGATATCAAATCCCCGACATACTCTCACTCCACCCTTAGTTCCAGTACCCGTGACTGAAATACAGAGAAACACAAGGGAAAAAATTTCTTATGGGGTTAGCGATAAGCACTGATTGGCTATCTAGACTCGTGTAGAATTGAGATTGTACTGAGAATTCAACACGGAAGACTATCTAATCACCGCATCTAGTGATGTGACCCTATGGTCCGTATAGGAATATACCTAGCATCACCCACCCGTAATGTTGTCGACAACCTCACCGTTGATAAGACCATCAAACCACGTAAAAAGATTCGTGTGAGCAAAGCATTTGTAGGCATACTCTACATGTCCTACCGTAACCCGAATATCACTTGAGGGATTGCGCAATCCGGGTGGTCTACCAACATATAATCATCCTAAGTACTCTAAATTAGCATATCCTGTCCTAACATGGACGATGAATCACACGCCACAGTTTAACGGACAATAGCTTTTGCCTGAAACTTATTAGTTTCATATACAGAGATCACAGGATGTATAATCTAAGTGCCCTAGTTTTAATGACATCAGCACATTTATACAATAGATCACACACAACTGTATTATCAAACCTCACCCTAGGAGTCTTGGTCGAACCACTGCATTAACATAGGAGTCCACCTCAGGTTGGAAGTTGAACCAACCTCGACTCAAGACCTTTGATAAATCCAATAAACAAGCATTAAAATCTGAACTGGAATACTTTAAATAAATTGACCAATAATGATCTTGGAATCCCTAATGAAAATAAAACAAAAGCAGATACAACTCCCGCTTCTAAAATACATCGATAATGGATATCGTCTAATATCAAAACCGCGACCGACTCTCTCTCCACCCTCAATTCCAAGCACTCGTGATCGAAATACAGAGAAACACAAGGGAAAAAATGTATTATTGGGTTAGTGATAAGCACTGATAGGCTATCTAGACTCGTGTAGAATTGAGATTGTTCTGAGAATTCAACACGGAAGACTATCTAATCACTGCATCTAGTGAGGTGACCCTATGGTCCGTATAGGAATATACCTAGCATCAACCACCCGTAACAGTGTGGACAACCTCACCGTTGATAAGACCATGAAACCACGTAAAAAGATTCGTGTGAGCAAGATTTGTAGGCATATTCTACATGTCCTACCGTAACCTGAATATCACTTGAGGGATTGCGCAATCCGGGGGTGGTCTACCAACATACAATCATCGTAAGTACTCTATATTAGCATATCCTATCCTAACATGGACGATGAATCACACGTCATAGTTTAACGGACAATAGCTTTTGCCTGAAACTTATTAGTTTCATATACAGATCACAAGATGTATAATCTAAGAGCCCTAATTTTAATGACATCAAGACATTTATACAATAGATCACACACTACCGTATTATCAAACCTCACCCTAGGAGTCTTGGTCGAACCACCGCATTAACATAGGAGTCCACCTCAAAGTTGCAAGTTTAACCAACCTCGACTCAAGACCTTTTATAAATCCAATAAACAAGCATTAAAATCTGAACCGGAATACTTTAAATAAATTGACCAATAATGATATTGGAATCCCTAAAGAAAATAAAACAAAAGCAGATACAACTCAGCTCTAAAATACATCGATAATGGATATCGTCTAATATCAAAACCGCGACCGACTCTCTCTCCACCCTCAATTCCAAGCACCCGTGACCGAAATACAGAGAAACACAAGGGAAAAAAATGTATTATTGGGTTAGTGATAAGCACTGATAGGCTATCTAGACTCGTGTAGAATTGAGATTGTTCTGAGAATTCAACACGGAAGACTATCTAATCACTGCATCTAGTGATGTGACCCTATGGTCCGTATAGGAATATGCCTAGAATCAACCACCCGTAACAGTGTGGACAACCTCACCGTTGATAAGACCATGAAACCACGTAAAAAGATTCGTGTGAGCAGCATTTGTAGGCATACTCTACATGTCCTACCAGAATCTGAATATTACTTGAGGGATTTCGCAATCCGGGGGTGGTCTACCAACACATAATCATCGTAAGTACTCTAAATTAGCATATGCTGTCCTAACATGGACGATGAATCACACGCCATAGTTTAAAGGCCAATAGCTTTTGCTCGAAACTTATTAGTTGCATATACAGAGATCACACGATGTATAATCTAAGAGCCCTAGTTTTAATGACATTAACACATTTATACAATAGATCACACACTACCGTATTATCAAACCTCACCCTAGGAGTCTTGGTCGAACCACCGCATTAACATAGGAGTCCACCTCAAAGTTGCAAGTTGAACCAACCTCGACGCAAGACCTTTGATTAATCCAATAAACAAGCATTAAAATCTGAACCGGAATACTTTAAATAAATTGACAAATAATGATCTTGGAATCCCTAATTAAAATAAAACAAAAGCATATACAACTCCAGTTATAAAATACATCGATAATGGATATCGTCTAATATCAAAACCGCGACCGACTCTCTCTCCACCCTCAATTCCAGTACCCGTGACTGAAATACAGAGAAACACAAGGGAAAAAAATGTATTATTGGGTTAGTGATAAGCACTGATAGGCTATCTAGACTCGTGTAGAATTGAGGTTGTTCGAGAATTCAACACGGAAGACTATCTAATCACCGCATCTAGTGATGTGACCCTATGGTCCGTATAGGAATATACCTAGCATCAACCACCCGTAACAATGTGTCGACAACCTCACCGTTGATAAGACCATGAAACCACGTAAAAAGATTCGTGTGAGCAAGATTTGTAGGCATACTCTACATGTCCTACCGTAATCCGAATATTACTTGAGGGATTGCGCAATCCGGGGGTGGTCTACCAACACATAATCATCGTAAGTACTCTAAATTAGCATATCCCGTCCTAACATGGACGATGAATCACACGCCATAGTTTAAAGGCCAATAGCTTTTGCTCGAAACTTATTAGTTGCATATACGTAGATCACACGATGTATAATCTAAGAGTCCTAGTTTTAATGACATCAACACATTTATACAATAGATCACACACTACTGTATTATCAAACCTCACCCTAGGAGTCTTGGTCGAACCACTGCATTAACATAGGAGTCCACCTCAGGTTGCAAGTTGAACCAACCTCGACTCAAGACCTTTGATAAATCCAATAAACAAGCATTAAAATCTGAACTGGAATACTTTAAATAAATTGACCAATAATGATCTTGGAATCCCTAATGAAAATAAAACAAAAGCATATACAACTCCAGCTTCTAAAATACATCGATAATGGATATCGTCTAATATCAAAACCGCGACCGACTCTCTCTCCACCCTCAATTCCAGTACCCGTGACTGAAATACAGAGAAACACAAGGGAAAAAATGTATTATTGGGTTAGTGATAAGCACTGATAGGCTATCTAGACTCGTGTAGAATTGAGATTGTTCTGAGAATTCAACACGGAAGACTATCTAATCACTGCATCTAGTGATGTGACCCTATGGTCCGTATAGGAATATACCTAGCATCAACCACCCGTAACAGTGTCGACAACCTCACCGTTGATAAGACCATGAAACCACGTAAAAAGATTCGTGTGAGCAAAGCATTTGTAGGCATACTCTACATGTCCTACCGTAATCCGAATATTACTTGAGGGATTGCGCAATCCGGGGGTGGTCTACCAACACATAATCATCGTAAGTACTCTAAATTAGCATATCATGTCCTAACATGGACGATGAATCACACGCCATAGTTTAAAGGCCAATAGCTTTTGCTCGAAACTTATTAGTTGCATATACAGAGATCACACGATGTATAATCTAAGAGCCCTAGTTTTAATGACATTAACACATTTATACAATAGATCACACACTACCGTATTATCAAACCTCACCCTAGGAGTCTCGGTCGAACCACTGCATTAACATAGGAGTCCACCTCAGGTTGCAAGTTGAACCAACCTCGACTCAAGACCTTTGATTAATCCAATAAACAAGCATTAAAATCTGAACTGGAATACTTTAAATAAATTGACCAATAATGATCTTGGAATCCCTAATGAAAATAAAACAAAAGCATATACAACTCCAGTTCTAAAATACATCGATAATGGATATCGTCTAATATCAAAACCGCGACCGACTCTCTCTCCACCCTCAATTCCAAGCATTCGTGACCGAAATACAGAGAAACACAAGGGAAAAAATGTATTATTGGGTTAGTGATAAGCACCGATTGGCTATCTAGACTCGTGTAGAATTGAGATTGTTCCGAGAATTCAACACGGAAGACTATCTAATCACCGCATCTAGTGATGTGACCCTATGGTCCGTATAGGAATATACCTAGCATCAACCACCCGTAATAGTTGTCGACAACCTCACCGTTGATAAGACCATGAAACCACGTAAAAAGATTCGTGTGAGCAGCATTTGTAGGCATACTCTACATGTCCTACCGTAATCCGAATATTACTTGAGGGATTGCGCAATCCGGGGTGGTCTACCAACACATAATCATCGTAAGTACTCTAAATTAGCATATCATGTCCTAACATGGACGATGAATCACACGCCATAGTTTAAAGGCCAATAGCTTTTGCTCGAAACTTATTAGTTGCATATACAGAGATCACACGATGTATAATCTAAGAGCCCTAGTTTTAATGACATTAACACATTTATACAATAGATCACACACTACCGTATTATCAAACCTCACCCTAGGAGTCTTGGTCGAACCACCGCATTAACATAGGAGTCCACCTCAAAGTTGCAAGTTGAACCAACCTCGACTCAAGACCTTTGATTAATCCAATAAACAAGCATTAAAATCCGAACCGGAATACTTTAAATAAATTGACCAATAATGATCTTGGAATCCCTAATGAAAATAAAACAAAAGCAGATACAACTCCAGTTCTAAAATACATCGATAATGGATATCGTCTAATATCAAAACCGCGACCGACTCTCTCTCCACCCTCAATTCCAAGCACCCGTGATCGAAATACAGAGAAACACAAGGGAAAAAATGTCTTATTCGGTTAGTGATAAGTACTGATTGGCTATCTAGACTCGTGTAGAATTGAGATTGTTCTGAGAATTCAACACAGAAGACTGTCTAATCACCGCATCTAGTGATGTGACCCTATGGTCCGTATAGGAATATACCTAGCATCAACCACCCGTAACAAAGTTGTCGACAACCTCACCGTTGATAAGACCATGAAACCACGTAAAAAGATTCGTGTGAGCAGCATTTGTAGGCATACTCTACATGTCCTACCGTAATCTGAATATTACTTGAGGGATTGCGCAATCCGGGGGTGGTCTACCAACACATAATCATCGTAAGTACTCTAAATTAGCATATCATGTCCTAACATGGACGATGAATCACACGCCATAGTTTAAAGGCCAACAGCTTTTGCTCGAAACTTATTAGTTGCATATACAGAGATCACACGATGTATAATCTAAGAACCCTAGTTTTAATAACATTAACACATTTATACAATAGATCACACACTACTGTATTATCAAACCTCACCCTAGGAGTCTTCGTCGAACCACCGCATTAACATAGGAGTCCACCTCAGGTTGCAAGTTGAACCAACCTCGACTCAAGACCTTTGATAAATCCAATAAACAAGCATTAAAATCCGAACCGGAATACTTTAAATAAATTGACCAATAATGATCTTGGAAGCCCTAATGAAAATAAAACAAAAGCAGATACAACTCCAGTTCTAAAATACATCGATAATGGATATCGTCTAATATCCAAACCCCGACCGACTCTCTCTCCACCCTCAGTTCCAGTACCCGTGACTAAAATACAGAGAAACACAACGGAAACAATGTATTATTGGGTTAGTGATAAGCACTGATGGGCTATCTAGACTCGAGTAGAATTGAGGTTGTACTGAGAATTCAACACGAAGACTATCTAATCACAAGATCTAGTGATGTGACCCTATGGTCCGTATAGGAATATACCTAGCATCAACCACCCGTAACAAAGGTGGACAACCTCACCGTTGATAAGACCATGAAACCACCTAAAAAGATTCGTGTGAGCAAAGATTTGTAGGCATACTCTACATGTCCTACCGTAATCCGAATATTACTTGAGGGATTGCGCAATCTGGGGGTGGTCGACCAACACATAATCATCGTAAGTACTCTAAATTAGCATATCAAGTCCTAACATGGACGATGAATCACAAGCCATAGTTTAAAGGCCAATAGCTTTTGCTCGAAACTTATTAGTTCCATATACAGAGATCACACGATGTATAATCTAAGAACCCTAGTTTTAATGACATTAACACATTTATACAATAGATCACACACTACTGTATTATCAAACCTCACCCTAGGAGTCTTGGTCGAACCACTGCATTAACATAGGAGTCCACCTCAGTTGCAAGTTGAACCAACCTCGACTCAAGACCTTTGATTAATCCAATAAACAAGCATTAAAATCAACCGGAATACTTTAAATAAATTGACCAATAATGATCTTGGAATCCATAATGAAAATAAAACAAAAGCAGACATACAACTCAGCTTCTAAAATACATCGACAATGGATATCGTCTAATATCAAAACCCCGACCAACTCTCTCTCCACCCTCGGTTCCAAAGACCCGTGACTCGAAATACATAGAAACACAAGGGAAAAAAGTCCTTATTCGGTTAGTGATAAGTACTGATTGGCTATCTAGACTCGTGTAGAATAGAGATTGTTCTGAGAATTCAACACGGAAGACTATCTAATCACTGCATCTAGTGATGTGACCCTATGGTCCGTATAGGAATATACCTAGCATCAACCACCCGTAACAGTGTTGTCGACAACCTCACCGTTGATAAGACCATGAAACCACGTAAAAAGATTCGTGTGAGCAAAGCATTTGTAGGCATACTCTACATGTCCTACCGTAATCCGAATATTACTTGAGGGATTGCGCAATCCGGGGGTGGTCTACCAACACATAATCATCGTAAGTACTCTAAATTAGCATATCATGTCCTAACATGGACGATGAATCACACGCCATAGTTTAAAGGCCAATAGCTTTTGCTCGAAACTTATTAGTTGCATATACAAAGATCACACGATGTATAATCTAAGAGCCCTAGTTTTAATGACATTAACACATTTATACAATAGATCACACACTACCGTATTATCAAACCTCACCCTAGGAGTCTTGTCGAACCACCGCATTAACATAGGAGTCCACCTCAAAGTTGCAAGTTGAACCAACCTCGACTCAAGACCTTTGATTAATCCAATAAACAAGCATTAAAATCCGAACCGGAATACTTTAAATAAATTGACCAATAATGATCTTGGAATCCATAATGAAAATAAAACAAAAGCGGATACAACTCAGCTTCTAAAATACATCGATAATGGATATCGTCTAATATCAAAACCGCGACCGACTCTCTCTCCACCCTCAATTCCAGTACCCGTGACTGAAATACAGAGAAACACAAGGGAAAAAATGACTTATTCGGTTAGTGATAAGTACTGATTGGCTATCTAGACTCGTGTAGTATTGAGATTGTTCTGAGAATTCAACACGGAAGACTATCTAATCACCGCATCTAGTGATGTGACCCTATGGTCCGTATAGGAATATACCTAGCATCAACCACCCGTAACAATTGTCGACAACCTCACCGTTGATAAGACCATGAAACCACGTAAAAAGATTCGTGTGAGCAAAGCATTTGTAGGCATACTCTACATGTCCTACCGTAATCCGAATATTACTTGAGGGATTGCGCAATCCGGGGGTGGTCTACCAACACATAATCATCGTAAGTACTCTAAATTAGCATATCATGTCCTAACATGGACGATGAATCACACGCCATAGTTTAAAGGCCAACAACTTTTGCTCGAAACTTATTAGTTGCATATACATAGATCACACGATGTATAATCTAAGAACCCTAGTTTTAATAACATTAACACATTTATACAATAGATCACACACTACCGTATTATCAAACCTCACCCTAGGAGTCTTCGTCGAACCACCGCATTAACATAGGAGTCCACCTCAGTTGCAAGTTGAACCAACCTCGACTCAAGACCTTTGATAAATCCAATAAACAAGCATTAAAATCCGAACCGGAATACTTTAAATAAATTGACCAATAATGATCTTGGAAGCCCTAATGAAAATAAAACAAAAGCGTATACAACTCCGAGCTCTAAAATACATCGATCATGGATATCGTCTAATATCCAAACCCCGACCGACTCTCTCTCCACCCCCGCTCCAAGCACCCGTGACTAAAATACATAGAAACACAACGGAAACAATGTATTATTGGGTTAGTGATAAGCACCGATTGGGCTATCTAGACTCGAGTAGAATTGAGGTTGTACTGAGAATTCAACACGGAAGACTATCTAATCACAGCATCTAGTGATGTGACCCTATGGTCCGTATAGGAATATACCTAGCATCAACCACCCGTAACAGTGTGGACAACCTCACCGTTGATAAGACCATGAAACCACCTAAAAAGATTTGTGTGAGCAGCATTTGTAGGCATACTCTACATGTCCTACCAGAATCTGAATATTACTTGAGGGATTGCGCAATCTGGGGGTGGTCGACCAACACATAATCATCGTAAGTACTCTAAATTAGCATATCAAGTCCTAACATGGACGATGAATCACACGCCATAGTTTAAAGGCCAACAGCTTTTGCTCGAAACTTATTAGTTGCATATACAGAGATCACACGATGTATAATCTAAGAACCCTAGTTTTAATAACATTAACACATTTATACAATAGATCACACACTACCGTATTATCAAACCTCACCCTAGGAGTCTTGGTCGAACCACCGCATTAACATAGGAGTCCACCTCGAGTTGCAAGTTGAACCAACCTCGACTCAAGACCTTTGATTAATCCAATAAACAAGCATTAAAATCCGAACCGGAATACTTCAAATAAATTGACCAATAATGATCTTGGAATCCATAATGAAAATAAAACAAAAGCGAGATACAACTCAGCTTCTAAAATACATCGATAATGGATATCGTCTAATATCAAAACCGCGACCGACTCTCTCTCCACCCTCAATTCCAGTACCCGTGACTGAAATACAGAGAAACACAAGGGAAAAAATGACTTATTCGGTTAGTGATAAGTACTGATTGGCTATCTAGACTCGTGTAGTATTGAGATTGTTCTGAGAATTCAACACGGAAGACTATCTAATCACCGCATCTAGTGATGTGACCCTATGGTCCGTATAGGAATATACCTAGCATCAACCACCCGTAATTTGTCGACAACCTCACCGTTGATAAGACCATGAAACCACATAAAAAGATTCGTGTGCGCAAGATTTGTAGGCATACTCTACATGTCCTACCAGAATCCGAATATTACTTGAGGGATTGCGCAATCCGGGGTGGTCTACCAACACATAATCATCGTAAGTACTCTAAATTAGCATATCATGTCCTAACATGGACGATGAATCACACGCCATAGTTTAAAGGCCAACAAACTTTTGCTCGAAACTTATTAGTTGCATATACAGAGATCACACGATGTATAATCTAAGAACCCTAGTTTTAATAACATTAACACATTTATACAATAGATCACACACTACTGTATTATCAAACCTCACCCTAGGAGTCTTCGTCGAACCACTGCATTAACATAGGAGTCCACCTCAAGGTTGCAAGTTGAACCAACCTCGACTCAAGACCTTTGATAAATCCAATAAACAAGCATTAAAATCTGAACTGGAATACTTCAAATAATTGACCAATAATGATCTTGGAAGCCCTAATGAAAATAAAACAAAAGCAGATACAACTCCAGTTCTAAAATACATCGATCATGGATATCGTCTAATATCCAAACCCCGACCGACTCTCTCTCCACCCTCGCCCAAACATCCGTGACTAACATACAGAGAAACACAACGGAAACAATGTATTATTGGGTTAGTGATAAGCACTGATGGGCTATCTAGACTCGAGTAGAATTGAGGTTGTACTGAGAATTCAACACGGAAGACTATCTAATCACAACATCTAGTGATGTGACCCTATGGTCCGTATAGGAATATACCTAGCATCAACCACCCGTAACAAAGGTGGACAACCTCACCGTTGATAAGACCATGAAACCACCTAAAAAGATTTGTGTGAGCAAAAGATTTGGAGGCATACTCTACATGTCCTACTGTAATCCGAATATTACTTGAGGGATTGCGCAATCCGGGGGTGGTCGACCAACACATAATCATCGTAAGTACTCTAAATTAGCATATCAAGTCCTAACATGGACGATGAATCACACGCCATAGTTTAAAGGCCAACAACTTTTGCTCGAAACTTATTAGTTGCATATACAGATCACACGATGTATAATCTAAGAACCCTAGTTTTAATAACATTAACACATTTATACAATAGATCACACACTACTGTATTATCAAACCTCACCCTAGGAGTCTTGGTCGAACCACTGCATTAACATAGGAGTCCACCTCAGGTTGCAAGTTGAACCAACCTCGACTCAAGACCTTTGATAAATCCAATAAACAAGCATTAAAATCTGAACTGGAATACTTCAAATAAATTGACCAATAATGATCTTGGAATCCCTAATGAAAATAAAACAAAAGCAAACATACAACTCCGCTCTAAAATACATCGATAATGGATATCGTCTAATATCAAAACCCCGACCGACTCTCTCTCCACCCTCAGTTCCAGTACCCGTGACTAAAATACAGAGAAACACAACGGAAACAATGTATTATTGGGTTAGTGATAAGCACTGATTGGCTATCTAGACTCGTGTAGAATTGAGGTTGTACTGAGAATTCAACACGGAAGACTATCTAATCACAGCATCTAGTGATGTGACCCTATGGTCCGTATAGGAATATACCTAGCATCAACCACCCGTAACAAAGGTGGACAACCTCACCGTTGATAAGACCATGAAACCACCTAAAAAGATTTGTGTGAGCAGCATTTGTAGGCATACTCTACATGTCCTACCAGAATCTGAATATTACTTGAGGGATTGCGCAATCTGGGGGTGGTCGACCAACACATAATCATCGTAAGTACTCTAAATTAGCATATCAAGTCCTAACATGGACGATGAATCACACGCCATAGTTTAAAGGCCAACAGCTTTTGCTCGAAACTTATTAGTTGCATATACGTAGATCACACGATGTATAATCTAAGAACCCTAGTTTTAATAACATTAACACATTTATACAATAGATCACACACTACTGTATTATCAAACCTCACCCTAGGAGTCTTGGTCGAACCACTACATTAACATAGGAGTCCACCTCAGGTTGCAAGTTGAACCAACCTCGACTCAAGACCTTTGATTAATCCAATAAACAAGCATTAAAATCTGAACTGGAATACTTTAAATAAATTGACCAATAATGATCTTGGAATCCCTAATGAAAATAAAACAAAGTCAGATGCAACTCCAGTTGAGAAATACATCGATAATGGATATCGTCTAATATCAAAACCCCGACCAACTCTCTCTCCACCCTCAGTTCCAGTACCCGTGACTGAAATACAGAGAAACACAAGGGAAAAAATGACTTATTCGGTTAGTGATAAGTACTGATTGGCTATCTAGACTCGTGTAGAATTGAGATTGTACTGAGAATTTAACACGGAAGACTATCTAATCACTGCATCTAGTGATGTGACCCTATGGTCCGTATAGGAATATACCTAGCATCAGCCACCCGTAACAGTGTGGACAACCTCACCGTTGATAAGACCATGAAACCACCTAAAAAGATTCGTGTGAGCAGCATTTGTAGGCATACTCTACATGTCCTACCAGAATCTGAATATCACTTTAAGGATTGCGCAATCCAGGGGTGGTCGACCAACACATAATCATAGTAAGTACTCTGAATTAGCATATCCTGTCCTAACATGGACGATGAATCACACGCCATAGTTTAAAGGCCCATAGCTTTTGCTCGAAACTTATTAGTTGCATATACAGAGATCACACGATGTATAATCTAAGAGCCCTAGTTTTAATCACATTAACACATTTATACAATAGATCACACACTACTGTATTATCAAACCTCACCCTAGGAGTCTTGGTCGAACCACTGCATTAACATAGGAGTCCACCTCAGGTTGCAAGTTGAACCAACCTCGACTCAAGACCTTTGATAAATCCAATAAACAAGCATTAAAATCTGAACTGGAATACTTCAAATAAATTGACCAATAATGATCTTGGAATCCCTAATGAAAATAAAACAAAAGCAGATACAACTCCAGTTCTAAAATACATCGATAATGGATATCGTCTAATATGAAAACCCCGACCGACTCTCTCTCCACCCCCGCTTCCAAGAGAGCCGTGACTAAAATACATAGAAACACAACGGAAACAATGTATTATTGGGTTAGTGATAAGCACCGATTGGCTATCTAGACTCGTGTAGAATTGAGGTTGTACTGAGAATTCAACACGGAAGACTATCTAATCACAGCATCTAGTGATGTGACCCTATGGTCCGTATAGGAATATACCTAGCATCAACCACCCGTAACAGTGTGGACAACCTCACCGTTAATAAGACCATGAAACCACCTAGAAAGATTTGTGTGAGCAGCATTTGTAGGCATACTCTACATGTCCTACCAGAATCTGAATATTACTTGAGGGATTGCGCAATCTGGGGGTGGTTGACCAACACATAATCATCGTAAGTACTCTAAATTAGCATATCATGTCCTAACATGGACGATGAATCACACGCCATAGTTTAAAGGCCAATAGCTTTTGCTCGAAACTTATTAGTTGCATATACAAGATCACACGATGTATAATCTAAGAGCCCTAGTTTTAATGACATTAACACATTTATACAATAGATCACACACTACCGTATTATCAAACCTCACCCTAGAGTCTTGGTCGAACCACTACATTAACATAGGAGTCCACCTCAGTTGCAAGTTGAACCAACCTCGACTCAAGACCTTTGATTAATCCAATAAACAAGCATTAAAATCCGAACCGGAATACTTTAAATAAATTGACCAATAATGATCTTGGAATCCCTAATGAAAATAAAACAAAGGTCTGTAAAACTCCGGAGAAATACATCGATAATGGATATCGGTCTAATATCAAAACCCCGACCAACTCTCTCTCCACCCCCGCTCCAAAGCATGGATCGAAATACAGAGAAACACAAGGGAAAAAATGACTTATTCGGTTAGTGATAAGTACCGATTGGCTATCTAGACTCGTGTAGAATTGAGATTGTACCGAGAATTTAACACCGACGACTATCTAATCATCGCATCTCGTGATGTGACCCTATGGTCCGTATAGGAATATACCTAGCATCACCAACTCGTAACAAAGGTGGACAACCTCACCGTTGACAAGACCATGAAACCACCTAAAAAGATTCGTGTGAGCAGCATTTGTAGACATACTCTACATGTCCTACCATAATCTGAATATCACTTTAGGGATTGCGCAATCCAGGGGTGGTCGACCAACATATAATCATAGTAAGTACTCTGAATTAGCATATCCTGTCCTAACATGGACGATGAATCACACGTCACAGTTTAACGGACAATAGGTTTTGCTCGAAACTTATTAGTTTCATATACAGAGATCACATGATGTATAATCTGAGAGCCCTAGTTCTAATGACATCAACACATTTATACAATAGATCACACACAATTGTATTATCAAACCTCACCCTAGGAGTCTTGGTCGAACCACTGCATTAACATAGGAGTCCACCTCAGGTTGCAAGTTCAACCAACCTCGACTCAAGACCTTTGATAAATCCAATAAACAAGCATTAAAATCTGAACTGGAATACTTTAAATAAATTGACCAATAATGATCTTGGAATCCCTAATGAAAATAAAACAAACCCAGATACAACCCCGCAGCTGAAATACATCGATAATGGATATCGTCTAATATCAAAACCCCAACCAACTCTCTCCCACCCCCGCCTCCAGACTTCGTGACTGAAATACAGAGAAACACAAGGAAAAAATGTCTTATCAAGTTAGCGATAAGCACTGATTGGCTATCTAGACTTGTCTAGAATTGAGATTGTACTGAGAATTCAACACGGAAGACTATCTAATCACTGCATCTTGTGATGTGACCCTATGGGCCATATAGGAATATACCTAGCATCAGCCACCCGTAACAAAGGTGGACAACCTCACTGTTGATAAGACCATGAAACCACGTAAAAAGATTCGTGTGAGCAGCATTTGTAGGCATACTCTACATGTCCTACCTAATCCGAATATTACTTAAGGGATCGCGCAATCCGGGGGGTGGTCTACCAACACATAATCATCGTAAGTACTCTAAATTAGTATATCCCGTCCTAACATGGACGATGAATCACACGCCATAGTTTAAAGACCACTAACTTTTGCTCGAAACTTATTAGTTGCATATACAGAGATCACACGATGTATAATCTAAGAGCCCTAGTTTTAATGACATTAACACATTTATATAATAGATCACACACTACCGTATTATCAAACCTCACCCTAGGAGTCTTCGTCGAACCACCGCATTAACATAGGAGTCCACCTCAGTTGCAAGCCGAACCAACCCCGACTCAACACCTTTGATTAATCCAATAAACAAGCATTAAAATCTGAACTGAATACTTTAAATAAATTGACCAATAATGATCTTGGAATCCCTAATGAAAATAAAACAAAAGCAAACATACAACCTTCTAAAATACATCGATAATGGATATCGAATAATATCAAAACCCCGACCGACTCGCTCTCCACCCTCACCGCACCCGTGACCAAATACAGAGAAACACAAGTAGAAACAATGTCTTATTGGGTTAGTGATAAAGCACCGATTGGCTATCTAGACTCGAGTAGAATTGAGGTTGTTCTGAGAATTCAACACTGAAGACTAGTCTAATCACAACATCTAAAGGTGACGTGACCCTATGGTCCGTATAGGAATATACCAAGCATCAACCACCCGCAATGCTGTGGACAACCTCACCGTTGATAAGACCATGAAACCACCTAAAAAGATTTGTGTGATCAGCATTTGGAGGCATACTCTACATGTCCTACCAGCATCCGAATATTACTTGAGGGATCGCGCAATCCTGGGTGGTAGACCAACACATAATCATCGTAAGTACTCTAAATTAGCATATCAAGTCCTAACATGGACGATGAATCACACGCCATAGTTTAAAGGCCAACAAACCTTTGCTCGAAACTTATTAGTTGCATATACGTAGATCACACGATGTATAATCGAGAACCCTAGTTTTAATAACATTAACACATTTATACAATAGATCACACACTACCGTATTATCAAACCTCACCCTAGGAGTCTTGGTCGAACCACTCGCATTAACATAGGAGTCCACCAGGTTGCAAGTTGAACCAACCTCGACTCAAGACCTTTGATTAATCCAATAAACAAGCATTAAAATCTGAACCGGAATACTTTAAATAAATTGACCAATAATGATCTTGGAATCCATAATGAAAATAAAAACAAAGCAAACATACAACTCAGCTTCTAAATACATCGATAACGGATATCGAATAATATCAAAACCGCGACCGACTCTCTCTCCACCCTCAATTCCAACACTCCGTGACCGAAATAAAGAGAAACACAAGGGAAAAAATGACTTATTCGGTTAGTGATATGTACTGAGGGACAATACTCCAGACTCGTGTAGTATTGAGATTGTTCCGAGAATTCAACACCGAAGACTATCTAATCATCGCATCTAGTGATGTGACCCTATGGTCCGTATAGGAATATACCTAGCATCAACCACCCGTAACGTTGTCGACAACCTCACCGTTGATAAGCACTACGAAACGACGTAAAAAGATTCGTGTGAGCGCATTTGTAGGCATACTCTACATGTCGTAATTTAATCCGAATATTACTTGAGGGATTGCGCAATCCGGGGGTGGTCTACCAACACATAATCATCGTAAGTACTCTAAATTAGCATATCATGTCCTAACATGGACGATGAATCACACGCCATAGTTTAAAGGCCACAAAATTTTGCTCGAAACTTATTAGTTGCATATACAAACAGATCACACGATGTATAATCTAAGAACCCTAGTTTTAATAACATTAACACATTTATACAATAGACGGCACACTACCGTATTATCAAACCTCACCCTAGAAGTCTTCGTCGAACCACCGTATTTAACATTAGAGTCCACCCTCAGTTGCAAGTTGAACCAACCTCGACTCAAGACCTTTGATAAATCCAATAAACAAGCATTAAAATCTCTGAATCGGAATACTTCAACCCAATTGACCAATAATGATCTTGGAAGCCCTAATGAAAATAAAACAAAAGCAAACATACAACCTGCCGAAAATACATCGATCACGGATATCGTCTAATATCCAAACCCCGACCGACTCTCTCTCCACCCTCGCTCCATTCGTGACTAAAATACAGAGAAACACAACGGAAACAATGTATTATTGGGTTAGTGATAAGCACTGATGGGCTATCTAGACTCGAGTAGAATTGAGGTTGTACTGAGAATTCAACACGGAAGACTATCTAATCACAGCATCTAGTGATGTGACCCTATGGTCCGTATAGGAATATACCTAGCATCAACCACCCGTAACAAAGGTGGACAACCTCACCGTTGATAAGACCATGAAACCACCTTAAAAGATTTGTGTGAGCAAACATTTGGAGGCATACTCTACATGTCGTACCGTAATCCGAATAAAGCTTGAGGGATTGCGCAATCCGGGTGGTCTACCAACACATAATCATCGTAAGTACTCTAAATTAGCATATCATGTCCTAACATGGACGATGAATCACACGCCATAGTTTAAAGGCCAACAAACCTTTGCTCGAAACTTATTAGTTGCATACAGAGATCACACGATGTATAATCTAAGAACCCTAGTTTTA